>APKU01000150.1:0-45173 GCA_000472125.2 Hirsutella thompsonii MTCC6686
ATCATTGATCCATCGAGCCTCTCCTTTGTCAAGTTGTCTCTCCGGCGTATGCCTCCTTTGTCGCTTGCCAGCGATCGTATGAGCCGCTGAGCCGCCGTCAGGGGACGATTTCCCGATGCGCATCTCCTTTGTCGCTTGCCAGCGAGCGTATGAGCCGCTGAGCCGCCATCGGGGGTCTCACCTCGCTGTGCGAGTGGCAGATCGGTCTTCTCAGAATAGAAAACCCAATGCGTCCTTTGGTCTGAAATCTTTGCCATGTTCCCGACTGTTCCGTGTGGTAATTATGGGTTGAGCGGTCAATCGCCTATACCAGGTTTAGCAAAGCGTTGTATTAGGAAAGTGCCTTTTGCGTTCTCATCCCGTGATCTTCAGCGTTTGTTATGTCATCTCCCGGCCGTCGCGATACCAGGTTCCCTTTCCCATCAGCTCGTACCTGCTTCGTGGGGCGTTTACTCCGCGACCAACTCATGAAACGTACGACTTTTTGACCATTTTATGGCGCCTGATTTCTGCGACTGCTGGCGGTTCTCGATCTAGTAAGAGATATCAGTATATTCATGTCCCAGACATCATGAATTCCGTCTCTGCCGTTCTCCTTTGCATCCAAGGACTCTCGCCTGCACACAAATGGAAAGCATCTTGCTGCCACGCGCCTGGAGAATTCCGGATGTTGGCTGGGCTGGACAATCTGCCTTAAAGCATGAGGCTGTCCAGCTGCAGGTATTAAAGTGGCATCGTAGAGCACTGAGAGAGCTTATCAGAAATCAACAAACACATTGTTGACCCCCGTTCTTCTCTCTCTATCTGTTGTGGTTGTGCGCCGTACATTTGCTTCCAAGCATGTGACCCAAAGTCTTACTTTAGGTTCGTCGCTATCTGGTGGTTGTACCTGGTTAGGGAACCCCGGGGTAGTGTCCTCTTGGAAATGTTACTCCTGGTCATTCATCAACATCAAATGATACTATTCATTCCTGCGCAGTTTGTGTCATCTAGATCTAAATCTGATGTAGGAGTCGTAGTACTTGAGGATCTATTTCTGTCAGATATTGAGTCTTAGAAACCAGATTCGCCGGATCGCCTGCCTTTTGAGGACATTTCTTGTAAACGACAGCCGTGGCATGCTTGGTTTTATGGCCGCTCTTCCAGGTAAGGTAAACAAAGACTTCGCCGTTCTCGTCGCGATCGCAAGCATCGAAAGTCTGTATTTCCTCCTCCCACGATCCTCTCGGTGGCTTCCAAGCCGTTTCAGTGTTGCTTGAGATGGGAGAAAGTAAGCGAGCATCATTCAGACGCGATCGGCGCGAAGCCTTGACCCGGCTGCCGGGCAGTGCAACGCGATGTCGAAGTTTTATTTCGTCTCGAGAGGCCTTTCGTCCTTTTGGTGCCCTTCCAAGGTTCTCGATATATCTGTTAAGGATTTCAGGCACATCTTCCCTAGCTCGCCTTTTAGTCTCGGCGTCAGGCGCCTCTAATATTCTGTTCTCCTCACCTCAGCTGTTTCTCTGGTTCCCAGGTTTTATCGGACTTCTTCTTCCAGCCCTGCCATTTGATGAGGAACGACATCGATCCCTGCGTGGAATTCGGAATTCAGCTCCTGCTCAAGCCAACTTGGTGCCGTGTCATACATCGTCGTTGATCCGATGATCCTCAATAGCCTCAACAATGGACCTACAGACAGGCTTTAACTTTGTTAAGACTACTCGGGTAGATAACCTACCAGCTCTTAGAACCACAGATAGATGCCTTCATTTTAACTGCGTGCTGAAAGCCTGAAACAATCGCACTCCTTGCGCCGGTATCCTCGCCGGCTTTGAACAAAGATGCTGAGAGTAGTTGTTCTGATCGGGATAAAGACAAATTATATAGTTATTTCCTGATGAAGAAAGCTCGGAACTGAGAGACAGAATTGGCTCGACGCTGTCCACTTATTCCAAGCCGTCCTGACAGGAGGTGAAGATGTCGCATACATGGACGGGTTTTTGACGTCAGAACAAGTAACCAACTGACGTGAAGCCCTCGTAAAGACCAGTAATTTGCCACCACAAACCTTTGGTCTGGTCTCGGTCACTATGTCGTTTTTAATGGCGACGAGCGAGGTGGATTCTTGATCTCTTCCGCTGTCGGTTCTCGATTACAAGGGCCTGCCTTCTTGTACTGCATACGATTAGTTTCCGATTCAGCGAATCGCCCGTCGTGCACGGCTCTTGACCAGATCGTTCAAGATTCTCACATCATTAGTTACCGACCCCAAACACGGGGTTCATGGCCGTCGTCCAAGCGAACAAAAACGTGATTTATCTTCGGGCACCCCTACGCAAGAGTTCTGTATAGAGTTGAAAGCAGGCGCCTTTCTGAAAAGAATATGGGAAACATATGAAGCCCGTTCGGCAGATCTCTCTTCTCTATGCACGTTGGTGTTAGAAAACTAGGTTGCTTGTACTTTTGTTAAAAATTTAGACATCCATTTTTCCCCAGCCTACAAGTCCGTGATAGTCTGTCACTGACAGACTTGAGGAGAAAGATGTATGTGCGTGAGTGTATTTCACGTAGAAGATGTCCGTCACAGAGTCTAGACGTAAAAGCTGCTGGCAATCAAATGCATTGATGTAAAATACCTCTAGCTGACGTCTGCAGGGAAATTCTCCATACGCGACAATTGTACGCGCGCCCAAACTTGAATCTTGTTAGGTGGTGTTGAGGGTGGAGCAGCCTCCTGTACAACGTCGTCGGGCCGGTGAGCAAAACCCTGGTTTGCAAGGGCGTGACATTCTCGCTTTGTCAAAATCTGGTGACGTGTTTGTGCTTTGATTCAATATGAACTGGCCGATCATTCATTGGCAGACAAAGAATTGTTGGCTGTTCCGGCGGTGTAGCATGGTTTTGGCCAGACAGGTGGGCGCTTTGGTCAACACTTGTGTTTGCCGTGAGAAACATATGCTTTTCATTAGAAAGACTACAGCTGTAGTCGACAGCGATTGAGTGAACGTTGAAAAGTATTTAAGGACTGAAGCCCTCCCTCGCAAACAAAGGATATTGACGCATCGCGGTACATGGTAAATTATTCCACTCAAGTCTACCCGTCCAAACTTCGTTCTGCTTGCGGCTACCGATCCTTTACAATATTCAAGCAGCTGAACTGCGACGCAATGGTTCGTGCGCCCTTACCCGAGTATTGGAAGGTGAAGATGGTGGAAAGAATCCGGCCTAGCACCAGGAAACAGCGACTGCAGTGGATCTCAGACGCTCATTTCAATCTATTCAATCTTCGTGGCGACCAAGTCTTCATAGACCTACTGACGGACAGCGGGACCGGAGCTATGAGTGACCAGCAATGGGCGGCCATCATGAAAGGGGACGAAACATACGCCGGCTCCTCATCCTTCTTCCATCTGCGAGACAAAGTCGAGGAAATATTCGGACTTGAGCATGTGCTTCCTGTCCACCAAGGTCGGGCGGCTGAAAACGCACTGTTCGCTGCTTTCGCAGAAGCTGGCAACATTATTCCTGGAAACAGTCACTTCGACACCACACGGGCTCACATAGAAAATCGCGGTGCTCGAGCCGTGAATTGTTCGATCGATGAGGCCTTTTGTGTTGATCGCGAACACCCCTTCAAAGGAAACGTCGACATCGCTAAGCTGGATGCGGTTTTGAGATCCAATCCGGGAAAGGTCCCCATGATAGTTGTCACCGTTACCTGCAATAAAAGTGGTGGTCAGCCAGTCTCCATCAGCAACCTTCGTCAAGTCAAGAAACTCGCCGATCTGTACGGAATTCCCTTGGTGATTGACTCTGCTCGATTTGCCGAGAATGCATGGTTCATACGAGAGAGAGAGCCAGGATACGCAAGAACGGACACCAAATCCATTGTCCGTGAGATGTATCAAGTCGCAGACGCCATGGTCATGAGCGGCAAGAAAGACGGTCTTGTCAATATTGGTGGCCTCTTGGCGACACGTCACAAATCCTGGTACGAGCGGATCTCGAAGTACGTCATCTTGTTCGAGGGCTTCACCACGTATGGAGGATTGGCAGGCAGAGATATGGAAGCCTTCGCCGTCGGACTCGAGGAAGTGACGGATTTGCATTATCTCGACAGTCGAATCGGACAGGTTCACCGCCTTGGAAGCATGCTCATTGAGGCCAAAATCCCTATCCAGCGGCCCGTCGGAGGTCATGCCATTGTTGTGGATGCAGGCGTCTTCCTACCGCACGTCCCGAGAGCACAATATGTTGCCCAGACGCTAGCCGTGGAGCTCTACATTGAAGCTGGAGTGCGTGGCGTTGAGATCGGGACGCTACTCAATGACAGAGACCCGTGCACAGGCGAGGAGTGTTTTGCGGACACTGAATTTCTCCGGCTAGCGATTCCCAGACGAGTCTATACGAATGACCATCTTGCCATTGTTGGACGAGGCCTCATCGACGTCTTCGCCAGACGTGCGGCCATTACCTTCGGATTTCGGATTATAGAGGAAGGCAAAGCTTTGAGGCATTTCACGTTACGCCTGGACAGAGCTCGTCGACAGGAGCTCAAACAGACCGGGCTGCTACTTGATTGCAAAGAGACGAAAGTCGAGGGGGTCGAGGATGGAAAAGGCGTCTCGACTTGCTTCCCAACAACAAATACTTCGGGACGCTGATAATACCGGAAAACGCGGGCGTGTTGATCTAAGAATGTTTCAGCGGACTCTGATGTGGATGGGATCAAGCTATGTCCAGAAACCTCGGACGCCTTCTTGTCCGGCATCTATTCACAGACAGCCGCTCACCGCCATCTAGACATGTAGCTTTCCAATATTGGATACCTTGACGTCTGCCTTTTTTTCCAAGCGTTGTGCCGGGGAGGTAAGACAGGCTCTGCACCACTATATCCATTCGCACTCCACTTCAGGTGAATCTTCATGCTTCGACATCGATTTGGGCCGACGCCGAATATCACGCCTTGCAAGACGACCGAGGACGATGAAGGGTCCCTTGAATGTGGGCGGTAGATATTATCTTTCCTATAACGAATGACCGACGACTTTTGATGTCTATTCTCTTATGAGTCCAGTTGCTCAATCACATGTGGATCGCTTGGTTCTGACGCGTGCCGGCCAAACAGGCAGGAACAGCTGAAGTGAAAGTGCCGCGCGCCGTCAGTCTCGGCCAATGCGAACGGCTAGCCGTTGCCATGTGTTTGCCTGCTAGTCGTGTGTGATAGAAGCATGAGGTTGGCTAACACGAGAGCCTTAACTTAAGTGTATTAATGTCCTACTAAGCACCTGCGAGGAGTGTCCTAGAGCGAGAAGAAGGAAGATTATGTAAAAGAGTAACCTCTCTCTCCTGTAAAAATTCTTCACCCCGCATGGCCGTTAGCGGTCTGTTAAGCGGGGCAGAATTTACAGCCCACAGACAACGCCTTTTGCTTTGAGACCCCATCGGGCCTTCTTGCGCTTCGTTCGAGAGAAGTGCATGACCTCCGTCTTCTCGGGATCGAAAGAGATCTTGTTGACGGCGCCCCACACAAGAAGCTCACGCACGTGACGAGATGCCTCGGCGAAGGTCTCCGACGCACAGGATGGCAGTGTCATCTGCGTAACCGAAGCGGTCATTTGAGTTGCCCAGGCGGTAGATCGGCTCCGTGTATAGTAGGAAGAGAATCGGCGAAACTGGCGATCACTGTGGCAGGCCGCACAGGAGGGGCGATGAGTCCGTCACAGTGTCTTGAAAGCGGATGCATGCCGACCTGTCCTGCATGAAAGAGCCAACCCAGCGCGCGAGGTTCAGAGGCTATCCTTGCTCTCGCCGGCGGAGGACCAGTCTGTTACGCAGAACCGTGTCGAAGGCACCCTGTATATCCAATGTCACCAAGGTTGCAACTTGCTCGCGCGCGAACGCTTCTTCGATGTCATGAGGTAGGGCGGCTACAAGGTCCACGGCCAATCTCTTCGGGAGCGCGCCGATTTGCTGCGGATGCAGGACCCCGAATCAACATGAATGCCGCAGATTTTACTGACTAGGCAGGGTAAGCTATTTGCGCAGGACAAGTGGCGCCGCGCGCTATCCTTACGGTGGATTCTGGCGTACTGAAACCTCACAAAACGACCAATCTTGCACATACCTACCGTCTGTTGAGGATTTGGCTTCCCAAGATATTTCACTGCCCACTCTCGCATAGCAGATTGCATTTCATCTCACTCTAGCAAGACTGACCGAGAGATTTGTGCTACTCAGTCTGACAATAGACATTGGCGATCGATAATCTGCACTCCCAGCTAGAAAGGAAATTTCGGACGACGAGATCTTCGATCGCATATTCATCATGCGTCGTATATATTTAGTGACATTGCCGTCTGCTTGGGCGGCGCTAGGGTATCTCACGCACACAGAGCAATTGACGCGACGATCCATCAGACTCACACACCACGAATTTTACTTCAATGTCACCACTTCAGAATCTCTCGCTACCTTGACAACATACCAAGAATCAGTCCGCACAACATCGCCTGCTGACCCAAGAAAGTCTGCACTTCGATCAGAGACATTCCCATCGAGTAGAGATGCTCCATACATCGTCGAAACCTCCATCTCGGTTGATCTTGGGGATGCAAATGCGGGAGACCCCCACATCTCTCCATCAGAGTTGCAGCGCGGACATTCAGTCGAAAGCACATCTCCTCAACAAAATGCTGCATCTTCATCAAAGAAAGATCGGGTAGTCATCTCACAACCTGTTCTTCTTGATACCGCAGCTGTGGTGGTTGGTCAACAGAGCGTTGCCACTCCCCTGGCAACAATCGGTCGAACGGAGTCAATAAGGACGTTGATGTCGAGTGGTTTTCCCGAGTATCCCACGTTATCAGATTCGTTCGCACATTCGGCTGTGGAAGACGTTTCTCCTGGCGTGGCATCTGCTCCAACGAGGAATGTATCGGAAATTGATTGGCCGGCCAGAACGACTTCTGCCGCTAGCCTGATTTCCGATATTGGATTCGCACCAAATTCCATGACCGATCTTCCGAAACTCACAGAAAATCCGCTTATGAACACTTACCCAATGATATTAGTTCAAAGTTTCGGATCGTCCTTCACTGAAAAAAAAGCATTACCATTCCATGATACCACTGGAGACGCTGATAGGCAGGTACTATCCCGAACGGATTATATTTCTTCCCGTGCCACAGCCAAAAGCTTCTTGTCACCTGTTCAAACCTGGAAATCTGGCAGTGTTGACTCGAGCTTATCAACGGAACGTCCTGCACTCACTTGGACGGCATCAGAGAACTTTACCTCCAAACCATTCCCAGCAGACCATGGTCCTGTTGCAGAGATGACAACGCCGACCAGCGTCAGCCGCTCCGGCTTATTGGCAACGCTGAATGTCGTGGGTTCTGAGCAGCCAAGATTTAGCATGAGCCCGCTTACAAACCTGGTTTCCCAAATAGGAGTCGAAACGGGAGACGGCCTCTCAGTAGCCGCCGCGGAACGATCGACAATGCGCAGTGGGGATTTGTCTAAGCTGGACTGGGTGCCTTCGCAAAACATCACCGAAATAACGACAAACAATTCACCGGGTGAATCAACGAAATATTTGACCGGCACGATCCCAACGAGTTTCCAAAGGATTTTGATGCCAGTAAAAGTTGAAGCACACCCAACGGATGCCTACTCACTTTCATACGCAACGGGATCAGGGGCCAAGATTCTCAATTCCTCTCCACAGACACAGACTAGCCAGGAGGCTCCAATGGCTTCGATCATATCGTCTGGGAGACTGCTAAGTAACGAATTTATCAATGCAGGCAGCGTTTCTCGTTTCTTGATGGACAGTCAAGAATATCGAGCGACGCCAGCCAGCTTTACGGCTATTACGGCGGAAAGTAAGTTTGGGAGCACAAAAATGGAGCAAACATCACATTCTCTTGATTTCTCAATGATCAGCCTTTCAGATAAAGAAAACTTTGATGCAAGCCTTGCGACTGAGTCGTCAGCTACGATGTCTATCCAAAACATCAAGCCTGAACCGCTGAAGTCTGCCCCTTCTAGACTCCTTCCTGATTTCCCTGATTCCCAGTCGATCATTGACGACCACACTGATCTCGACCGACAAGTAGAGACGCCTTTAGTCAAACCGTTGGTCCCTCCATCATTGCCTACGATCGACCTACCCGAAGGCTTTGCCATAAAACAGTCGGCGGGCCTGATTCCAATACAAATTGGGTTTTTGGCTCAATTGCGCTATGAATATGTTTCCAGGAACGCCCTAGCTGCCAGAACGATACTTCGGCTTCTGCCCAGAGCCCTGTCCGATGCTTCTAACATCCCGCCCTCTTCCATTGGGCTATACGCGTTGTCACCATACGACACGAGGCAAGAGTGGGGATATATCACGACAGTAGCCAAGCTGTACTATCCAGAGGCTCTTGTTGAGAACCTCCAGGCGGATTTGCAACTGCGGAGCTCTGCGCTCTACACCAATCAGAATGCCGAATTGCGAAGATTCACGGCTTTGATCAACCCAGAAATCGATGTTTACGGTCGCACGAACTTACATGATCTGCACGGGGAACCCGCCGCCCCGACGAGTGCTACACCGCACCACTCCACCTCCGTTAGCGAGGAAGGGCAAGTCGAAAAGAAAAAAGCCAGAACCGTTGGGATCGCTGTCGGAGCTGTGAGTGCAAGCGTCGCATGCGGCGCTGCTTTATTCCTGTGGACTAGTCGATTGAGACATAGGAGATACACCTTTCCCACCAATCATCGCGGACAGTCTGACCAAGGGACAACCCCGTTTTCGCGACCATGGATGGTCGCTTTTCCGACTAGTGAAGAGGCTGAGAAGTGGTTTCGCAGCGGCAGTAGCAACAGAAGTCCAGTAACGAGCAAAAGCGACATCTCCGCTCCGACTTTCCAAGGCAATTCGCTGGGATGGATCTGATGCTATGCAAGGCTTAAGGACTCCGAGTTCGTTGGGAGAAAGGTATATCAGGGCCGAGGAAGATCGATGAAGGAGAAGTATTAGTCGCCCTGGAAGTGCTTCTTGAACTCAATGGTTATTTTCGTAGTTATGAAATTTACGGCACGAGGTTTCTTGGCCATGCCCGCGAGTTCACTTGATCATGGCTCAAGATCATTTTGAGAGGCTTCTGCTCGATTCTTATGAGAAGTATTTGGGAAGTCTCAATATCCATTTTAATGTGTTCATAAACTCACTCCCAAGAAGGCTTATAAGTCTATCCTGAAGTTCTGATCGTGGTCGGCCTTGTTTTCCGGCTGAGCGCCAGGCATAGCAAGGTAGATCATGCGGCTGAAAAAGAACCTTCGGTCCATTTCGGAGGTCAGAAACGGTCAGGACCGACATTGTAGGTTGCAAGAAAGGCTCCTCAGGATCAAACACTCGAGAAGAAACGTCGTCTCTTCTACCTTTTTTGTCGTGATCGCGAGCCTTCAGTCTTTTAGAAAAGAAGAGATTGGCTCAGCGTTGTCAGGTATGGTAGAATGCAGAGAAATTGCCGAGACATGGTAGTTTCTTTCAAGGGTTTTGGAAATAAGTCTGCGAGACTACCGGCTCCTTCCATCCGACTGTCTTTTTTCCCCTAACTGTTTTCACACCCTTATTGAAGCCCATATAATCCACCTTCGTCGCTCCTAGACTCGGGCCAGTTACCTGCTTGACGAGGAAACGCGCACGGTGAGGCGTAAAAACTCTAGCAAGCCTGTCGTCCACTTTATGCCGAGTTGGGAGACTCGGCTGTCTTGTCTTCCTTCCTAAATTATGAAGACCACAATAACCGTCAAGACACCTGTTCTTGTTGACCTGAAACACTGGCTGGACATTTGCTGAAGTACCACGTCTCTCATCGACAAAGCACGCCAAGCATTGTAGCATCGGATTGATAGAAGTACAAGTACTCGGACGCTCAAGTGTTGATTTTCCGATTTCGGCTGCGAGACTCTGCTGCACCTTTGTCGATTCATTCTGCGACACCAGGTGACGCTTCATCGGCCTCTCTGGGCTCAAGTGAGAAGTGATGTGGTGTGGAGAACCAGAAGATTGCGTGTGCGAGGTGCGAGTTATTCCACCTTTTCGAGCTGCGAAACCCAGACTATGACTCGACGTTGACTGTGTGTTTCTGCGAAGTGCGATAGGCGACCCATTGTCCTGCACAGAGAGGCGTTTGTCTCCCTGATACGAAGGTCTCCCGGGCTTGAAAGTATGGGAATTTCTTGGAAAAGAAGAAATGACCGGAAGCGAGAGTCCCGTGTCTGAGATGGAGGTTTGAGCGGCGACATTGCCCGAATTTCCGAGTCGGAAGCGTTGGGGCGAAGCTGACATCTTATCACCACGCGGACCTGACTGACTAGATATTCTCCTTCGTTTTGACCATTGTGGAACTCCAGACATATGAGAGTCCCCGAGAGAATGTTTACTCCTCGAGAAAGTCTCGAAGCGAAGTCTGTTTACCTGACTAAGGGCGTTGACAATTTCTGAAGGCTGCCTCTTGAATACTTCTCCTCGAAATAGTCGATGCCTGGGACCCGCTGGTGTTAGTGGTTACTCAGGACTTAGACTGCTGGCAGAAATGGCCGCAAAGGCTTGAAGGCAGACCTTTTGTGGTTCGATGCGGACACAGATTCCGGAATATAGGTTCGACTAGTCTGTTAATCAGGGCTTGCGAGCCGGAGCCGTTTCACTCCTAGACTCAGCAGCCAGGCACACCGTAGATCTCGATGACGGACCCTGAATTCGCCGACGCCGTCGTAAGACATAAACGATAGCTTTGTGGCGTTGCTCGGGGAGTTTTGACACAGAGTCGTCCGAATGCAGATGCGTCAGCATGGAGCAATCGTCAGAGTAGAGAAGCTCAAGTAAAAATCTGTTATCTGGGTGATCTGGTTAGTGGATTGAAGATTTTCGCTTCGGCGCTTGTCATGTTGCCATGACAACCGTGGCGGCAGCGGGTCTCGCAACTAAATGTTCCTTTGCGATGCTGCTCGTTGTGTAGCATGGGAGACGCTGAGAGCCTGCGAGCTCCGAGACGTTGCGGAGGCCGTTTAAAGAATAATAATGGCAACTTCACGGGACTTCAAGAAGCGCTTCGGGGATCCACAATCGAATCACTGGCACCCGTTCTTTACTCTCTGTTAGGTCGTGATAATGAGTGCGCCTCACGGAGGCCTGTTCTCAGCAGACGACACACACAACGCTTCAATTCAAGGTTACTCCATGAGCAAGTTTTGCTATTTCCGTGCAAGTCGGGAAGGAAGCAACACATATTCAAGTCCTGGCCTCGTTGCGACGGGCCTCCGGATAGATAAGTCGGCCGTGATTATCTTGCAACGCGAGCGCCATTATTCGATGATTGGTGGCCTAATTCTGGCCCAGGTGTGCCGTTTAGAACGGCATCCACGGGCCAATCTAATTGTGGCCCTCGGCAATGCATGCGGATGGCTGTGTATGCTTGTTGGGTAAATTCCATCGTCTCGTTTTTCTTTTCACTCTCTTGCATCAGAAACGTATTATTTGCGTGTTTCCCAATATGCGGCCGAAAGTCTCCTGCAGCTTGGCGCCGGGGGGCGGGGTGTTGGTGTTCTTTTGAGGTGAGATGAGATGGCCAAGAGCAGTCTGAACCGGACCTCATCCCTGGTGTCGCGAGAAGCGAGAAGTCGCTGTTGTACATGTGCAACCACTTGATCCGATCCTATCCTACACAATCATTCCAAATCTGGAGCGTACGCGGCCCTCGATAGACCACGCTTTAAATTTGGGGCTTCTGCGCGAGCTTCTTAGAATCCGTCGCCAGCTTTGACCGTCTTCTTTACCAGGACTCCCACGCCTTGCCTTCAGGCGTGCTCTTACGTTTGCCGGCTAAATCTCTCCCCTCCGATCACTGAGCTCCATCGTTTCACCAATCCATCCTAACGTCAGGAAGGTCTACGGGCCTTGAGAACGGGTTTCAGACACAAAAACGACGCGAGTAGCATCACATCTATGTTTTTGAGGTGGTTGTGCCGCCTCTAAGTCTTTTCGGAGGCTTTTTGAAGCATGGCGTTCTCTCAATTGAGCCTTGATGTGTTCTTGCTAATAGCAGAGACTTTGGGTGATTTTGATCTCAATGCCTTGTCGCGAACCAACAGGCAAATACACAACGTCGCCGGCCATCTTCTGTACGCTCGAGACTTGCGAAGGGTGATCATCATATCTGTACGATGGGCCCTCCAATGGGACAAGAGAGACACACTCGAAAGAATCATTCAGACCATCATAGGGGACGATCACAGTAGCAGCAAGACTAATCGGGAGATCATCGAGTCAATCCTCACACCGCTGATACCAAGTAATGAAAGCATCCTCACATTTGCGGCCAGTAAAGGGCTGTGTGAGATCATTCCGCTACTCCTCCAACATGGATTCAGAGACGACGACGCACCCAGCTTCAAATCCGCACTTTATATGGCTATACACAGCGATCAAGAGGCGATTGCGACAGCATTGCTCAGCTATGGACAGCAACACAATGATACGTCACCACTATTCCTCGCAGCATGGAAAGGGCGTTGGCATCAAGTTGAGGCGATGCTTGCTAGAGGATTCCAAGTCAATCAGCAAGATGGGGAGGATTCTCTCCTCGAGCTTGCCATCACACAGGGTGAAGAAGCTAGAGTGGTCGTGTTATTGGGGAGTGGCATAGATGTGAACTATCGGAGCAAGAGCCGAGGCAGGACGCCCCTTATGCATGCCGTAATTGAAGGACAAATGAGAACAGTCATCCTGCTTATACAGAGGGGAGCGGACGTCAATTCTCGAGACGCATTTGGTTCAACAGCACTCCTGGAAGCCATCACCAGAGACGACGCTGGCCTCGTCGAAATCTTACTGAGACATGGCGCAGACAGAAAGTTGCGGGATAAGAAAGGCTACACTCCAGTCATTCTCGCGGCTCGGCTTGGCAGAACCGCGATCTTGAGGAAACTACTCGAAAATCACATCACTGAACCGGCTCTCTCGCAAAATGACAGTCGGACGCTGCTGATGTCCGTCATTGCAAGAGGGCAGCCTAAGGCACTTCATGTCCTGCTAGAGGTTGGCATTAACGTCAACTTGCATGACTCGTTCGGCACTACTGCTCTTCACAAAGCCGTTATCCAAGGCAACGTGGATGCCACAAATGCCCTGATAGAACACGGCGCCGACATCCTGTCGCAGGACAGACATGGAAACACACCTATCTTACTGGCTGCCGGACACGGGAATTTGCAGATTGTACGTAGGCTTTTGAGGGCCGGAAATATTGACCTCGAGTCCCACGATATATATGGCCGAACGCCGCTCATCAAGGCTGTGGCAGCGGGCCATGTAGGGGTCGTCGATCTATTACTTGTCAAAGGCGCGAAACCGATGTCGAGAGATAATAACGGCGATACTCCCCTCTTGCTCGCGGCTGGCTTTGGGGACACCGACATAGTCCGTCGTCTGCTAGAGACTAACCAAGTTAATCTCGAAATCCGCGACAACGAGGGCCGCACAGCATTACTCAGGGCGGCTTGTCATTGCGAAGACGAGCTCATCGACTTGTTGCTAAGTTACAACGCAGATACATCCTGCATCGATAATCTTGGGCACACGGTCTTGTCGCTCGCTATAATGAATTCCAGAGCGAGAGATGCTGTCAGTCTTCTCCTTCGCAAGTTTAAAAACCCGGGATTTTTTCTCAGGCAAAGCGTCAAGGTCGGACACACCAGAACAGTGGAAGCTATGCTCAAAGCGGGTTTGCCTCCTGACGAATGCGACGGAGAAGGACGCACGCCCCTCTGGTGGGCAGCCTACAACGGACATGACACAATCGTCGAGCTCCTTTTAAAGTCTGGATCAGTAAGGGTCAACTTCAAGGACAACCTGGGACAAACTCCTCTCAAGATGGCTGCGGAAAAAAACCATGGCCGCATCATTCGTGCGCTCGTCAAAGCAGGAGCTGATCGAAATTTGGAAGATGGCGCTGGACGAACTCCGCGCTGGTGGCAGCGAGCTTTCAATTCTAGACCGGCAAGGGGATTACCTCGGCCGCCTCGATCCCGTAGAAGGAAAGCCAAGACTCAATAAAGCATTTATATATCAGAAACAACCAATGGAAGGATTGAGCAATTGCTCTTAAAGATCTTTTCTCTGTATAGCATGACCAAGCCGTATCATTTGGGAATTTCCAAATGCGGTAGCCCGGAGGTCCAACAGTGTTCTGCTGGCAACCATGATCTAATGCATGACAAGCTACTACTTTCATGGCTTGGTGTATAAGAGGGAGGAACCCTCGAGGAAAAGAATGAGATACAGGTAGCTGGCCCAGTCTCGTCTTAACTGGGAGCTTAGGCCACCATCCTAGCAGGTTATTACCACTAGAATAGAGAGGTTTCACCAGAGGATACAAGATCATCCAGTCCTCTGAGTTTCCACCTACGATTGCATCCGTTGTGTGTGATACTTGTATTCTCTATTCTGTTTGAAGCAATCTGCTGCTCTTATAGCTGCGTGTGTAGAAAAGAGGGGCCTCCAAGGGGGTTGGCTCGAGTCATTTAGTTGCATCAAATTCGTCTGACGTGAGACCTTCACCTCACGAACGTATGGGGGTCGCATACTCCATGTGATAGATCCGGTCGTGAGGGTGAGCTTCCATCAATAAGCGCGATTGCTTCTACAATCACAGCATCCCCGAGTGATGAGTACGAGTCGTGGAAGCAAAGGCAGCTCTCAACGAACACCGAGGTTCGAGATAATCTGGCATGCTGGCAAGAAAGACGAGCACAATATCCCTGTCATTCTGGAATGGCCCTCGACTTGCTACGATTCAGCCATTGTCAGCAGAATGCGAGAGGCTATGGTCCGTAGCAGATCGATTAGTAACGTCCTCACGCAGCCGGCTTGAAGTCGATATCATTGGCATAATCACGGTCCTTCGTTCTTGGCTACGGTTCGGAGTAATTGATGATAGCCCTTTTGTTTATTCCCACGCAAACAGGGTCACATCAATACGTCAAGACGGAAGCCGTCTAATAGGCCTCCCATATATCGAGACCTGACAAAAGCCTAGTTCCTCTAGACATGAGACAACCTCAAAGTGAACGTTCATACTTTCTTGGAATGCAGGTAAATCCTGCATTTCGCGCCTATCTACTAACTCAAGCAGCTTCCGTTCCCGGGTGGCGAGGTCTCGAAAGAGGTTCTTGTGATGTCGAGACCAGGATTGGGGAACTCGACGTCTTTACCCTCGTACGTGCATATTCCGTTTCCTATGTTTGCGAGAAAAAGTGAAGGCAAGCGACTATAAGATATCTCCAAGTTCGGCTTGGGCAAAGTAGTTTCCTCGATCTCGACGGCAGCGCAATTCATGTACATTTCGCGGTTGCCAATTTTGTTGAACCAGGTCCAAGCGAACAAACTCCTCCCTGCGGGAGTATCAACTGGTAAAGTGAACCGATACGTTGAATCGCCTGCAAGAGGACAATTGCCGATATACGAGTGAACCACATTCCATGAGCGACCGCCGTCAGAGGAAATAGACGCCTGGCAGCTGCCGCCCTTGTGATCTACTTCACCTGTAATAGTCATGGAGTAGGATCCACCAGGTTTCCATCTCGCAACGGGCTTGCCCCTGGTGGTTTCTAGCAGTTGTGCGTAGCCTTTGCACGGGAAATCAGTGCCGTCTGCTTTCAAAGGTGATTTCATGTCGTAATCCGGGTCGTTGCCTGTGTAAATATTGAATCTGGAACACATAGGTGGAGGATCTCTCATCTGCATATGAGCATTGACGACGTTGATCAGTGCAACAAATATCGACCATATAGAGGCAACCTTCATATCGGAAGCGAGAGAAGGCATGTAATGTTTCGTCGCGTGGGAATTATCAACATTGGTGTAGAGTTTTGAGGAAATTTTATACCAAAGCAACGCAACTTTACAGCCTGAGACTGCCACTGACGATGAGTTCGATCAGTCTGGTGCTGTGGAGTCTTTGTTGCCTACATTCGTAAATGGCTGTGATGGTAACAACGCGATCTCGACGTTGTGCAACCGGTATTCCGAGTTGGCATGATAGCCAGCCCGATCTTAATTGCAATGGACGTATTACATACAGCAAACGGCTCCCATAAGTTCGTGAGGTGAATTTCTCACATAGGGAGAATCTGATACGGCTACATAACTCGAGCTTAATCCCTTGGAGGCTTCTCTCTTCCATACATGCAGCTATAAGAGCAGTGGGTTGCTTTCTCTAAAATATAATATGCAAGAACTTCCAGTCCTATGCGCCCCCGTTTATCTTTGTATCGTTGTGTGTGATACAGTGATTGAGGCCTCCAAGGGATTAAGTTTGAGTCATATAGCCAGGTTCGTCCGTTGTGAGAACTTCACCTCACGAACTTATGGGAGCCGTTTTCTATTTGTGACAATAAAAACAACCTAATCCTGACATATTGTTTACAATTCCGAACAGTGGCGGAATACTGGTTTTCTTGCAAGTTGCAAAGTATCTCCACTCAGTACTGCCCTAAACCACGGGTATTTTAGGGATAAGGGACGCAGATATATTTCCATTAGCCTCCATATCCTCTTAACCCCTAAGCTCTCGGCCGCTTACAGAGTCTGAACAATATAAAGTGTGATTCAATTCATTGCAGTTCTCCTTGTAGATCCAACGCCGCTGAGTGCACAAGGCTGTCTGCCTGAGCGGGAAAGAACAATCTTACCGTGAGCGAGCAAGTCCAAAATAATGATACGTGTCTTCCCACAACGAGACTGCCAATGGCTTCTACCGAGGCTCATTACGCGTGACGAGCGGGCTGTCTTGAAGAATAGATCCTTTCTGCAATCGTGGATCAAAGCGTATTGTTGGGACAAGTGAAGGTGATGACAAAGTTTGTTGTGCCGCAACGTCGCATGGAAAGCTCGTCATCATGTGCCCAACTGTATGAACTTGGACACACCTTCTCGAACCACGGATTCTTAGCCTGGCATATAGTCCTATCATCGCTCCTGCAGCAATCCTCCTCTCGGCCGGTATGAGCACACTGTGAAAGACAACCGACTGCATTCCAGTAGTCTGTTCGAAGACGAGCTTCTGGAGGCCCGGGGTATATTAGATTTGAAGGAGGGCAGAGCGGTCCGCCAAATTCCGTGCCTAAATTGGGTGGAGGCCTGCACTCAACAGTATCGCAAGACTTGTCTACCGGGCTCGCAGTGATACCGGTTGTATACGCGTCCACTGGCTTGTTGGCAATAGAACTTCATCGGCGAAGCGAAACTCACCTAGACTTATATCGTAATAGACGTTCGTTGGGTCCGCACTTAGCTCGAACAAGGTCACATTAGATGCTGACGTATTCCAGCACGACGGGAAAGAGCAGTCCCCAATCAGGCATTTAGTTCCATTGCCTGCACTGCATCGCTCTCTAGCCCAGACTCTTCCAGCCCAAGGCACCTGTAACGTGACCACGGTAAATTCTTCGTGATTCAGACGTAGGCCAGGGCTGAGGACGTCGTCGAGTCCATTCATCGAAGGACCTAGGTTATGCGATATGGCCGGCCAGATAGGTCTTTCACACCCATTTACTATTGTGAGATCGATACTATCACCCATGTTGACAGGGTGAAGCCAAGGGACTGGTATTGATGAAGGGGCATTGAACCTGACAAGGGGGTTCTTTTCTATAGTAAACCAGGTCAAAGCTCCGTGGTCCTTCCCAGAATATCCAGTTCTGAAGTGAATTCCCTGGGGCGCCGAAAAACAAACTAAACGAACTTGGAAAAGGCTTAATCCCTGAGCGGCAATCAAGCCGATTACGGAAGGTATCTAATCCACAGGGAGTTCGGCATAGATTGACCAATCCAAGGGCAGATGATACGCAACCCGACCTCGTGCAATTGACGGAAAGCACTCGACACCTATAAACTACTCCATCTTTCTCCATACAAATACTCGTTCTTCTTGCTCAGTACATTTGTATTGGCTTTGTGCCTGCCCGTAGACCAGGTCATCTGCCCGATCTGGCGGGTCAGCCACACGATCCCCGCGATTCAGCCTGCATTATCAAGACTGAGGCCGAAAATTTTGTTCTCACCCGTGAGTTTGCTCATCATCTGCCGGAAATTTGGTAAGGTGGGGCCACTGGGCCTCGAAGAACTGGATCTTACATCGTTCATTCTGAACTGTAAATTTTGGACGATGTCTGTACAGATAGCTGATAATGGCGTTTATGCAGAGACCGTGTAGTTCAATTACTTCTGTAAAGCATATATTCACAAACGGTGGCTCTGCTTTGATGAAATCGAAGTCCAGAAAACCCGCTTAGGTTCGAGCATCTCCTCACACCTACATCGGTAACTGGAACTAATCACGAAATGGGCGACGAGCACAGAAGAAACAATATGCCCAGTTTAGAGTCTGATTCAATTCAGATATGGTTGAAACAGTCGGCAACAGAGGCATGGGCACTGCTTTCCATCGGATTGTTTGTGATCATCATGAGAATATGTGCACGAATCCGCAATGTTGGTATCAGAAACCTTACAGCAGATGACTACCTCGTTGCGCTGGCAGCCGTGCGTCGATCATTCGTCTACATTGACGAGCAACTGACCAGGACTCAGGTTTTTTACGTTGTTGAGACGACTCTCGCATTCTGTGTTGGGTACACCGCACACGGCATGGCTAACAACGCAATGACAGACGAGGCGCGAGCAGTGCTTTCTCCTACTAGCGTTGAGTTCAAAAGAAGGTAAGCCAGGTATCTGAAAGGGAAATTGATTCTCGAGCCATGGAACCTGAGCGCTGAAACGCTGGCCACTCGTTCATCGACAGAGTAATTGGGTCCAAACTTCAATTGGCTGGATGGTCAACTTATGCAGCCCTGATGTGGGCTCTTAAGTCGTCGCTCTTGATCTACTACGCCCGTCTCACAGTCTGTAACAGCCCAAGGAACGGTGCCCGGGAGTCAAAAACTGACGCATACAAGGCTAGGCTTCACGGGAATTACATGATTCGCATACGCTTAGGTTTTGCTGCGCTCCTAGCGAGCTGGATTATCCTGATTGCGAATCTCTTTCTCGCTTGCCGACCGTTCAATCGGTACTGGCAAATAGAGCCCAACCCCGGAAGTTAGTAAACTCAAATATCCTTTGTATCAGGCCCATACATTGACTTTAATTCGCCCAGACATCTGTCACCCGGCGGTATCATCTCAGATCATCTGGACATTTCTCGCGTTTAATGTCTCAACCGACCTCTATCTCATGACCATTCCTCTTCCAATCCTCTGGCAGTCGACTATCAAGCCGTTGAAAAAGATCGCTCTTGCTATGCTTTTCAGCAGCGGCCTATTTGTGGTTATTTGCGCTACTTTGCGGTGCATCATACTAGTAACTGTCAGGGGTGCCAATAAGATCTGTATTTGATTCACTACTAATGCCGTTCTTCCAGGATGCTGCTAATGGAGCACAATTAGCTGGGTCTTGGGCTGTTCGAGAATCTTTCCTTGCAGTGATTACCACGAACTTACCAACGATCCTGCCCTTCCTACGAACGTGTTTCAGCTCGGCGCCCTGCTTTCGATCTCGAGGGCGATCGAAGCCACAGGAGAAAGAACCGATTCGCGGTATTCCGATTGATGGGCGTCTCGATCGTCCGCGCCCTGCTTTCTCCGGAAACGTAGAGCCGGGCGCAAGAGACCCTAGTGCGCTAAGTGCCAAAGCCTGGGCTGAACACGACCGAGAATCTACGTCACCTCCCAATCGAATTTGCAAGCATGTCGACGTGGACGTCCATCATGAACGGGGAAATAGCAGTAATTCTGTGTGTTAATATACTCGATATATTATTCTATCGGACGACGCCGTAATCAGTATATTAGATAATGCTGTGGAAGGATGCCACAGTCGCGTCAAACAACTGAAGATGCAGACTAATGCTAAGCATGGGGCCCATTGAGAATCGGGTAAGTTTTAAGGAATTGCTCCTGGCAGTTACAATCACAACAGAGCAAAGAGGGGAGTACGGAGGTCTCTCGTTGAAAGCGATGTCACTTTTACATCTGCACAGGGCTGTCCAGACTCGCGATGGTATGCAGGATTTCCAATGCAGTCTCGGAATCATTCAGCCGACCGCCTCAGCCAAACATTTCATGCGCGCGTTGGGGGGAACCTAGCTATCGCTGGCGCTCATTGTGTTGCCCGGTTTGTTCAGCGCCACGGGTACTGCAAGCAGCACCAGCAGTGTTGCGAATAATACAAACAATACGTATTTTGCAATATGAGATCCTCGCAATACTATCGTATTGTTGTGAGGCGCATATTGTATTGCGTGATATGTCATGAGTTCATATCGTATTGTATTGTCATGAAACCCAAGATTGCCAATACAAACATATTATTGCACGCGATACTCACTCGACTGCAGGTGACTGATTCTCGTTGTCGTTGAGGTCTTGGAATCTGTCCGACGATTTCAAGCACTCCAAGGCTTCGATGAGGTCATCGCCGAGTCGATTCTGACGATCTGTGATTGTGATCTTGGGCCCGGAAAAAAGCCTTAAGCTCTGCGATGATCGAATGGATTGACAGAATACCGATGGTCATTCCGCTTAAGTTTGGAGAGCTTTTCTGCTGTGTCTCTTCAAGACACGGGAAAGAGCTGTCGAGAAGTCATACGCGCGTTTGGAGTTGCAATAGCGCTCGTGGTCATCTGTGACGATTGCTGGCTGAAGGCATTTGTTTCTCCAGCTCAGGATACCATTCGCAGTGCTGACCACATCAGGCAAGATGCCGTAAGGAAACCGGCTATACCGGCTTGCACATCCCCCACGACTCCTTCAGTCTTCTCGCCGACTGAGCCCATTCCAGCTTCCAGTTCTTGTCAATGTACTGTCTCTTATGAGACGGATGCAGAACAATTGCAGCCACATAGGCCGGAGACTCGTCAGTCAGAGAATAGTACTTATCCATTTTTGCCCATCTGGGATTGGACATTAGTGCCATGATCGGATCATCGGCCTTTGCCCTCTTCCCTTCTTCGAATTGTGCCTGCACGAGTCCATTGCCAGAAGCACGTTATCCAATGTCGCGAACGATGACTCCAGGGACTTTGTTGTCATCTTGAGCTTCTCTAAAAAAAATTCTTGACTTTCTCGACAATAGAGCAGTCGGCTGTAGAAAGCTGATCTCCGGCGCAATCCGCTTCCGTCCACTTGAAGAAATACTCATCGATCGGGCCTCTCAGAAGCAATGCAGCCTGTGGCATGGTATACCACGAACTCCATCTCGTTTCATTGTCGCGCGAGAGCTTGCGATTGCGCCGGATGGCTAGGAACATTTGACTGCGTCGGACGCTTCGCTAATGGAAAGCAGCGAGGCTGTGAAGCTTTCCAAATGAGCCTCTTCGCCGCCATCCCTCGAGATCTCTCCATGTTACGTCTTGATTGCCGACTGCGTCCATTTCCGGCTTCTCGTCGTCGGTCACGAACAGGAAAGGCTTGGCCACAGGTTTGATGATGTGGCCCTGGCAGCGGACTCTGTGGGCCGTCGGATCGTATCGAAAGTCGAATCGTCCAAGGAGGCCTAGGCACATCAGACCTGTTCAGACGAGGCGACTAGGCAACCGATCTGAAGAAAGAGCCTTTCACCATTGTGTCATTCTTACCGGTCTTGTCCATCGCAAAGTACCCAAGGTCCGAGGCGAGTTCCCAATCTTCGATTACTTTCAGGACAGCAGCCGCAAGATGAGATCCATCGTGCTCGCCGTCGATATCCTTCAGCGCTAGAACACGATGCTCCAGCCGACCGTTCTACGTGACGTAATGCGCAACCATTCCCAAGATTGCCAACGAGTTAGGTGAAGTCCAGAGGTCGCAGCTTATGTAGACTTTCGACCTTACAGACTTGGTGCGTTCTTTCACCTTCTCCTTCAGGCTTTTGTACTGCCTCATAGTCCACCTCTTGACGGTGTCGTGCGTGTTTGGAAGCCAAGTGTCAGCGTCGGCATTGAGACACGTCGAGAAAGCTCGGAATTCGGCACGTTCGACGAGACGCAGTGAGAGCGAGGCGGCAACGACAAATCTGACGTACAGATTTTCCAGCTTGTCCGGGTCGATGAATTCGGCTGACTGAGCGTCCAGGCGACGTCGCTTCCTTGGCTCCTCTTCAGCCGCGGTCGCGAGCCATGTCAAGGATTGTCTTCACCTTGGCGACCTTGGTCATTCGCTGTGCGCCTTTCGGGAGACCATGACCATCAGGAGGAGGGACCATTAGGTGTCTGGCTGGAGCCGCTGTTCCACCTGAGCAGGAATACGTTTTGTCGCAATGCTTGCAGCGCCATTCTTCTTTCCCAGTCCGCTCATTGTAGTTCTCGTCTCTGCATTCTCATCAGGCATATGGTTGTACATCAAGATGTCCTTGGGTTTCAGATAGAGCTCGTCGAGGACGTTCGGTGGCGCGGCGGTCGAAATATTGATGCTTCCTCCTCGGCAGGCGGAGATGATATTGGATGGATTGGAGCTAAGATCTCGTCTGATGCAGATAGTTCCCGGACCGACGATCTTCCGAAAGACAAACGCTGTTGACACCCTGAGTCGCCACGAGTTTTGACGCGAGAGCCGCCATCCCCCCCGTAAAGATAGAGGCGGAGAAATGATGACCGATATTGAAAAAAAAAAATGAAAAAAACCCCCCCGGACGCGCTAGGCTGTAGTTGCGATGCAGCTTGTCAACGTTTTGGCGTTTTACGCGCCCAATCGGAGGTCGTTACAGGGGCTGGTCAGCGGACAGACCTCCCGCATGTGTTTTCCTGCAGATCTGACGCGTATCTCGCGATGACTACCCTGAAGTTTGAAGAACAGGATTTTTGAGAATGATGTAGTTGAAGTAGGCAACGGAAACAATCAACTGCCAGTATGCGACATCATGAACTGTCGGCAAGCATGTTGTATCGTGTTGTTTACAGTATGGCGATCGTATTGAACACAGTTAAGAAGTGGGGTTCATGAGGCTGTAGAGACAGCAAGATAATAAGAGGACCATCGGAGGAATTGATAGAGCTGAGCGTTACGAAATTAGTCACGAAGTACGGCTACTGGAGCGCTTCTAGTTCCGGTTGTAGGGGAAGTGTTCATCGTTTGGTGGCGAGCAGAGTTTCTCAGCACCAGCAGCTAAAGTGTGCTACTTTCTTGACGGCGAATAAAGTGGGACGTGGAACAGTAATCGCTTGGCGTTGCCCTAATGCACCACCCTCTCTCCCCAGAAATAACCGAAGCAAAAGGAAAATCCTGCAAATTTCCCAAGCCTGACGGAGGCTCCTGCGTCCTGCGGAGCAAAACATCGAAACAATTCGACACCGTCTTCTACTTGCTGGAACCATGAATATGACTGAAAGATGACCGATCCTCATTAACCAGACCGCGCCCGCTTCACAATATCTTTCGACCCGTCACCAGTTGAGATAGCCAAGACACCCGCCCGGGGTTTATGGCATACGTTCGGCCCTGCGCAGGCCTTCTCGCTGATCAGAGCACCTGCGGCGACTCGTAAGTTACCGTGAACGGCTTGACGATAGCTTTCTTCTATTAGCAGCCAGAGTATCGTTTGGGTTCGTAATCCTGTTTCGTTGGAGCGCGACGGATCAATACCTCGTATCCGGCAGCTTGAACACAAGCACCCCAGCTGGCGGACCGATCGACAGGAACGCCGAGGTGAAGATGTTGTATTCACAGCTGTGGACAACCGACTCTGCTTTAGAGGTAGGTGAATAGGCCCCCCTGCATAGCGCATCGGATTGAAACGGCGAAGATATTTCGCTCCTGAGAGGGCTCACGCGGCGAACGCATTGAACAGGGGAAAATGTGCGACGACACGGTCTGTGGACTATTTACTTCGCGCCGCTCGTGAGCAAGATGCGCAGAGAAGCTCTGGTGCATAACATACTCATCCGGAGATATTCTTCGCCATACTTCACTCATTTAGCCACTTCAGATTCCTCCCCGGCGAGAGCTTCCCCTACAGACTTGCAGCCGCGTACGAAGTTCCATCATTCATCTTCAATCACGACTGAGCGCCTGAAACGGTACGAACGTACTTCTGCTGAAAATGCGCGGACCCTCTTTCTCCCCTCTCGAAACCAGTCGTCAGTAATGCAATTCCAACAAGGACACCAATTCGCCCCATGAGTTGATATCTGATCTGCGAAGCAAATCGCGAAGGAATAAGACGCGTTCTTTCTCTCGAATACTCAGTCGCCACAGCATATCCCTTTCGTTCAGCGTGGGCGACTGCGTCACATCCAGTCTCCCCATCTTCAAGGGATCTGCGTCACGCCACGAGCCCTTCACAATGGCACTCCAAGACTCACCGAGCCGAGGAGAATGCGTGCCCTGAAAACCCGGAACCGCATTCCTGGTCTCAGCGAGGAAGCTCTCGTCGTTGAGCTCAAAATCTTCCGAATGCATCTTTTGTGGAGGATATGCCGTGTCGGTGACGAACTTGCCCTCCTGAGAAGCACCGTGATTTTGGCCAACAGACGGAGAATCCCTGGGTAACATGTCAAGAGTCTCGAGGTCTAAGTCTTTGTGGCTGGCCTCTGGTGAAGTACGTCCGGTTGGGATCCGGATCTCGCTCAGAATTGGCGAGCCGGAATCGCTCACACCACGAACAAATTCATATAGCTACTGACGATTCAGCCGATGCTCTCCGTTCCCTTGCATACCATAGACTGACCTGCGCTTCGAAGTCGCACGGCAAGAAACGAGTGGCATTCAAGATCGTGGTGCCCCCATATTGCCCGGACACCGGATCGAGATACCAGAAGCCGGCTGAAGTGTTGAAATCGGCGGCGAACTTTTGAGTCTTGCGGATTCCAGTCCTACTTCGTCGACTCAGTCTTCCTCCTTTTTCCAACTCTGACTTACTTCGAGCCGGTATTGCCTCTGCAATGACGGATGGACTTTCCACTGGAAATTCCATGAGCTATACACAATCAGTCTAGTTGATATGTGGATCACGTCATTTCCACTGACCTGTACCCCAAAATTGCCCGGTAGTTGTCTGCCTCTGTCCAGAAATGTGATGCCCTCGTACTGCGATGACAACTTATCATAAAACCAGAATCCTACCGGGGCTCCTAAGTCATTCCAAAAGCGGCTCGTTAAGTTGAACATGGCTTGACGGCGGCCCATGAGTCTTTTCCCACGTCTCTGTACGGAATGCGCCATTTCTTTGAATGGGCTTTATCCCTCTGTCTACCGTTTCAGTGGGAAACTGATTGCCATTCGTTGTCGACATCGCACCTATATATGTCGCCTTGCCGCGGACAGAGTGCGGACCGGCTATTGTGTGACTCGATAACCGGATGCCCATGCCCGGAGAAGTGCTGTCGACGGCGGGAGATGTTTCGGAGGCCCTGCCTCCAAGGCTGGAAGTCGAACCAACAGACCGAACGCACAAGCAGGGCACGCGGCACGGAAATCTTCCGATGCAACTGGATGGCGAAAGCACAGGATGCCGCAGATGATTCGTGGAGCAGTTTTTGCTGAAGAACAATCGGGCACTCCAGCCCGGCATGGCGGTGGGCGCGTCCGTGTTGATTTCGGGAACAACTGACGAAGGCGCCGAGTTGTGAATGTCCAAAGTCGGTAGTTTGTATCTTCGCTTGAAGTTACAACTTAACTTTCCTGGTCGTCGACGTAAATTGATAATGATTCTGAACTCGTCAAACTTTCTCCTCTCTAGAGGATACACGCGCCATAACCGTGCTTTGACTATTGGCCGTTAGTCATATGGGTGTGCCGACGGGTATTACATGAAAGTCATCATCAGCTACATGAACGTGCCGACGGGTATTACAATATGTCCGTTAGGGGTAGTGGGGCGCAGCAGGAGCTGAGGATGCTTGGCGTTTTACCGTTCAGGGGGCGCGCCCGGGGGGGCGGGGTTGTTTGGTGTCGGGGGTCGGAGAAACGCGAAACAGAGGGAGGACAGAAGCACTGGGAAATTCCACCCCCCCCCCATTTTACGTACACGCCTCTCCGGAATCTTACCTAGAGACCGTGCATCGCCGACCTAAAAGTTTCGCCCTACCTAATATAACAGTAGAACACAATACCCTACAAAAACAACGATGCGCTTTCCATGTCATGGATTTTCGATAGACCAAGTGTCACGTCTTCTGAATCCCTCCTGGAGGCTACGAGTCCGCATCTGTTTGGAGTCCACTGGAACGGCGGGCGGCAATTGCATCTTTCCTACGTCAATACCCGAAGGTCATCGGCAACTGGATCATAGAAGCGTGCCGAGCCTCGGGCTGTCATGTGATTGATCTTTGATGCAGGGGGGGAGGGGGGGAAGTGGTTACGGTCCGTGCCGGAGCAGGTGGAGTGATACGAGTGAAATGTACTCCGCTACTTGCAAAATGTAAACTAACGCGCACGCGTAAAGGCTCTCCGGGGACCCGTTCAATTGCCCGTCAGACGGACAGTACTACTTTGCATCATCAAAAGTGACCATTCCCTTTTCGCCCTCTGTCAATGATGACGAGACCATGAGGATTTTCACTAGCCGGACCGTGTGACAGCTGCGACCAGTCGCACGCAAACTTGACAGTGACTCATTAGTGCGTCCATCGTCTTACACTCACGACCTTGACATGACTACCTCTCTTGGCCGAATCTGTTCCTATTACAACCTAATGAAAGAGTGATATACTAGTCGTTGTTTGCCTATTTGTGGATGGTCCAATCGAGTACCCTAAATTCGGGCGATGGAGTCGCTGAATTGTCACAGTCAGTGTCCGGCGTGGTGGACTCGGTACAACCAGGTCCGGTGCACCATGTTCTGGTGGCTTCATCGGCCCGGCTTCGGGTCCGGATAAGCGAGAATATCTTGTAAGTGACAACACAAGCTCGAAGTCGAGGCTTCACATCGACTTCGCGTTTCCTTCGCCCCTGGCTCTAGATGTACAGAACATTGTCCCATCCCATTGTCGACCCGGAATGTTCTTTGTCAAATGTACGGCGGTTGTAGCAAGACTTGCATGCCAAATTGTTTGAGCCTTTTTTTACACACAGTGTTGCTGACCTCGCAGCACGCGCACTAGACATATCTCTTCCAAGCGCCTATGCAAGCTGGGAGCATTGTCAGTCTCAACTATATCGTTGCATCTGGGGAGAAACGCGCCCACCTTTGATGCTCGTGAAACAACCTCCTCATAATCAGCATGCAGACTAGATGAGATGGGTGAGATACTAACATATTAAACAGCCTATCCATATGATCTTTCTGATCTCTTTCTATCATGCCCAGTCGTTTCTCGAGGTCAAGAATCCTTCCGCTAACCGAAGGGCTGATCGATGAGGACGTGTCTTCCAACCTTCTTGTTATCGTCTCTAGACGATTGTGAATCTCGTGAAGCATATTTTCAAGCTTTGATAGCCTATCGGGTTTCTTTCAGTAAGTTTCGTAGACGACCTCATCTTTTCCACCTCACCTGGTTTGAAAATTTCTCTCATAGCGGGCATGACGTGCGTCCGAAGTCTTTCGCACAATGGTTGGGTAGCTTCTACGCCTTTCAGACTCACGAGTCCTAAATAATTAGTTCCTAAAACGACTGCCTCGGGCGAGCGACGGAGAGGGCCTTCGTACAACTGTACTGCTTGGTTGTCGCTCTGCACCGTCGTAATCTCGGTCATGGACCTTGCCTGACCTCTAAGGTTAGGCATCTCAGCAGATCCGCTCAAGGATGCCTCATCGACTGCCACAAAGTTAACGATGTGATGCCCGGCAGGTTGATATCGATATTGACTATCTTCTAGAGCCAAGAGGGAGTCCATGTCAGCCTTGTTGACAGCCAAGAACGAAGTATTGTGTTGTGAACTGTTTTACTGGGAGGACCTGGGGACGACCGTGGAGGTAAGAGCGTCTTAAGTATGTTACAGAAGTCGGATTCGGGGCTTCGACGGACGAAAACAATGAGCACCTGATACTTGAAGGATAATATTCACCCAAGTCAGTCGCCATATGGCTTCACTGGGAAAGGCGAAGTTGGCGTTGGATCGCGAAAGTAACGTAGATTCCACTTATCCTACTGCCCTGATCCTTGGCTCAAGAGGATCCCATGTCGACATGTGTCGAGAAAACATTATATCCTTCTCGTCGGCTTCCCACCACACCACCAAACAGAGTGCCCTCGCTCCAATTTTCTGCGAGCTGAACCCGAAGCGAATAAGCCAAAGGTAGCGTTGAGCCGTTGACTTGGAAAGTGGACAAAGGATCATTTGTGCGCTGCTTGAGGCGATCTTCCTTTGATTACTTGCCTTCGTACACTCTGCATCACTTATCATGGCGATCCGCCCGTCGACGATCTTGGATTTACGTCTTGCAATATACCTACAATACCGACGGAGCTAGAACTTCTTACATTTTGCAGGCAGGCAAAAGGTGGAACGCGTCCCGGGAGACGCTGGATAAGGTAGCTATGGCTGTTGGTTGGACCCCGTAATAATCAGACCCACTCAATAGGGCTGTGTGACTCAACGCCAGGTTACCAACCCGCGATTTGCAAGTGTTATTATGACGAGAAACACTTTAATTTGATTCAACAGCTTGGTCATGAATGCTTCTGCAGCATTGCATGGCGCGAAGGCGCAAAGGATGTGCGGAGCAAACTTAAAAAAAAAAACTGAGGTTTTTTTGTTCCTGAACTTGAATGTAGATTCGTGACTTCAGCTTCTCAACGTGCATGTCCGACGCAGATACTGTGAGCCAGTTGATTAACCAGCGTTCCGATAATTTGAGTTGCATTGATGCAACCATGACGAACGCCGGTTCAGCGACGGATCAGGCAGACAATTCGCCTTAAACGTCGCCACTTAAGTGTTGGCTGCAATTGCCTTCTCTGACCCTTCCCACTCATCCCACACCGATTAGCACCTTGCGCCAACCTGACGCGACACAAGCAATGTCCTTGGGGTGATTTACAATCTCACGCCCTCGTTTATCCCACATACCGTTTTCGACCAATCCCGGATCTTAACCCTGTGACCGCACTTTTTGGGCATATAGGCTTACTAGAGTCCAACAACGCTCGTTCATGTTGTTTCCTGTTGCCTATTACCTAGCAGGAAGATGCGACAACCGATATGCAGCAGCTCGACGCCCACTCAATTCCCGACAGGTCACGAAACGAATATCGGCGTGCAACAGACAATGGAGAAGTATGGCGAGTACAATTGAGGGCCACGGCAAAAGTTCTGTTCCACAGAGGACGAGTGAAGCTGGTATCTAGTCCAGGGACCGTATTATCTCTTGATCTCTATCCAACTAGTGTGACTTTTATCTTTCCTGATAATACCTTCAGGAAAAACAGCAGACCTAGGTTCAGGGAAGAATATCTTCCAGGCTGGATAATCTTCTCATGGCCTCTATATTAGTATAGTGTTAAGCCCAGATTCAGCCAGTTTTGGGCTCCAGTTAGCTTCAATTTGTACAGCGATTGAGGGTAGAGTTGCACTCAAGAGGAAAGTACTATTATGTGTTTGCGGGAAGCGACCCTGCGAAGAGCCAGTGCCCAGTGGGGGGGGGATAATTTAAGCTCTCAGACTGCTTGATTTCAGGGCTTAGCAGCCTAGCAGCCCGAGGTAATCCGGCTGTGCGCAGGAGCTCAAGGGCCTTGCGTGCCTCCCGGCCAGTGGAATACGATGCGACGTGGAAGGACTGCCGACATATAAGCGCTTGGTGCTGCGAGAAAGCGAACGATGGACTAAAAGCCGAGAAGCGTCAAGTTTGACGCACAGCTGTATGGCTTTTAAGCACAAAGTGGAGACTCGAGGGTGCGACTTGCGCTGCCATTGCCATTATTGCGTCGAAGGGCAAGAGCCGCTGCAATAGTGACTAGCGTTGACATTTACGATGTCACGATGGTGATAAAACGGTAGGACGCAACCAAATTTCGAATGATCAGAATGGCGGGGATAATGATCGTGTTTGGTAGACAGCTGTCGAGCTTTGCGATTCTTAGAAGTGTAATCTGAGGCAGCCTATGTAGTAACCATACCTAAACTAAGCTACACCACATATTGATAAGCTTCCGGGTCTGAACTCCATGTTCCACATCAGGCTTGTATCCTCGGTGTTCGGGGATTTTTGCAAACATTTGAGCAAGATAAATTGCCTCCTGCCACTAAGTCTATGCGCTCCCAGGTGTAGTAGATGTGAGCTCTGCTATCGAGCCAAATAGAGTAGTCCGTCCGTGGGACGATCTCAATGGTGTATCGCGACAGTCCAGTCCAGAAAGATTTCATTTCCTCGAGTTTCGGACACCCCCCTAAGTAGTGTTTCACAGCCCATTCAACCTCGCGAAAGGTCATGGGTCCGATCAGAGTAGAGAAAGGCGAGAAAATAAGGGTCATTAAAATGTCCTCGCTGTCCGTCGATGACGGAGTTGAAAAAGATGAGCTATATGCGATGGCGTCAATTGTCGCATGAGCTCGCAAGAGTTTCCAAGTCGCGGCGAATGCCTCCTTGCTCGAAAATTGAATATGCAAAATCACCAGGTACCGGACGTCCGGCTCCAAGCAAGGCGCGTCCGGATCCCAGAGGCTGCCGACGTTGAAAGCAATTCCGTCGCCGTCAATTGAGGCAAGTCGAAGCAGGAGGCTGTCCGACGCTGCTTGGGGTGGGGCTGCGAACAGATATTCCATGATGACGCTGACTGACGGCCCGACTACTGCCCTCGAAAAAGAAGCGTGGACTTATACACAAATTTGTCGATGGCAGAGAATTTACATTCGGTGGAGAAAAACTCGCAAATGCACAAGGTCCACGGTGACATGAACACAGGGAGTAAAGAATGACGGGAATCAATGAATGGGTTTCCGGTGTCTGACAAGCTTTTCCAGGGATGTAAGGCGACACTTTATATTCCCGCCAGGCTGAACTATCGCACCATGTCGCACCCATGATCACTGGTTGGTTCCTCGTAGCAGTCGGGATGGAGACCCTAGAATAAGGAACCACCCATCCTATGCACACAATGCGTGAAGAGGGGGCAATCGCGACACGGAGGCAGTACGGGCAACGGTGCAGTTCACGCCTGCAACAAAGCGCCTCAACCTAGATCAGCAGTCGATGAGGAACTAAAGAAGTAAAACGCATGCTAACATCGAACAGCCTTCAACTTAACAAGCCGCAATTCGGCCGTTGAAAGTAGGACGCTGAATACTTGAAGGAAGTAACCCTCAAGCAGGCCTGCCAGGTAAAAGCGACCGAGGCTGAAAGTGGATTAGGACACGTACGGGGCTCTAGGTGATACGGACAAATGTGAAGAAAGTGACCCCAAAGGCACCCTCCGGGCGTGATACACATAATCACTTTGTAAAATGAAGATCTGTGGAACGATTTTTGCCCCTGGCACACACTTCTGCCACTTTCTACCTTCCTAGCGTGTTCTTTAAACGAATTTCACTCATAGAAAGGTCACTTTGGAGGGGTAGCCCGGAATACGACCTTCTGTTTTTTTTGCCATGGGACGTGCCAGTCTCGCTTCGCCCGCTCCCATCTCACTGAGCGGAGCCCGTTGGTCGTCAGCTTGCATTTGCTCTCGCGGCGTTGAAAGAACGGAAGGTATAAGTCCCACGTTTTCCCCATCGGGTTCGCATTGCTTTTCACGTATCCTCATCGCTTTTCCCGCGTCATCATGGCGACTTCGGAACCTGTCTTCATATTGCACCAGTTTCAACAGCTCCAAGGTGCCATCGCTCGGTCTCACCAAGAGTTTCAAGCTCACAAATCGCCGCAAGCCATTCTAGAGGGAAAGGTGGCAATTGTAAAAAGCCAGATTGCTGAAGCCTGGAACAACTATGCTAGTAGCAACCCCCAGTCTCAAGCTGAATTACAAGAGGAAATCGTGAAGTACGGCCGACAGCTCGAGAAATTAGACGTCGAGCACAGGACGGGCTTTGACAGCGCGGATGACCTGTATCGGCTTCAGATGAACATTATATGGGAGAGACTTTGTCAAGAACTCGTCACGATCCCGCTTGCTCGAAGCACTATTGGGAATATTCTTACAAAAAACCCAGACAGAACCACATCGTATGATGAATCAATGGATGCGCAACAGGAGCCCGAGCCGATGGCTTGGACTGTATTGAACGGACAGTCAAAAACCGAGGACTGCGAGATGGAACTCATTCCCAACCGCGCCTTTATTCGCGTAAGAGGTTTCTCTAACGTCCCCAGACAATTCGGTTCTGACGGATGAAGCGCAAGCGCAGCTTAGATCTTACGATTATGCCGCGGCTGAAGAAGAAGAGACGCGTCAATGATGCTGAGGGGCGCCACACCTTCCACTTAGCAACCGAGAAAGCGTGGCTTCTAGAGATCCACGAAGACCAATGTTCAAAACCCGAAGGGCCATGTTTCACCTTAGGAAAGGAAACGGTTGACTTCCTGCAAATTATCCTGCTATTTGTCATTACCCAATTGCAGAACATGGGCATGTCAATTACGTCTCAAAGTCCTCTTCTCAGGCAGAGTGCTCTGCCGTTTCACGAGCGCAACCCTCCCAGCTCCACGAGCGATGGGATTCTGAGCACTGCTGCTGGTCCCTCGAAAGGGGAGGACGCTCAAATCATTCCGTACCGGCTGTATCTCGTTCCACACACTGACCAAACCAACATTCAGAAACTTATGATATCTGACGTGCGAAGCACGCTCTGGACTCACCCAAGCTTCATTCCACCTTCGTGCATTTTAACTGAGCAATGGACAAGAAGGATCCAAAAGGGGAGCGATCAAGAATGCGCCCTCAAGCTGTTTAATACCCCCTTAGAGAGCGGTACGTTATGTTATCCATGACATAGGCTTTGATGACTTGTTTATTATCAGCAGTCCCATTGGTTATATAATCTCAAAATCTACGCAGTGTACTGATTTGTTTGCGGATGTCGGCCTAGACCTCCCACAAACAAGCTCCAAAAAGACGTTTTCACTCTTTGTGGAAGTAGGCCTACACGAAGGGCCTCCTGGGCAACTTTCAAGAAAGAGGCACGGAAGGAGATCAAGCCTCGCCAATCAAGCTTCACATGAGAAGGAGAACAATCCGCGATCAATAGAACCAAGCCTTGGCTGCCAGACATCTCGGTCCTTCTTAGCGCCGAAACATCGTCGCCAGAGTTGCCAATCCAATCTTTCAGGAATCGCTCTAGCCACGGACATCAACGAGCTGGAACATGACCTGCGCATTGAGGGTGTGAGCTATTGCAACTCTGGAACTGAATTCAGTTATGGAAAAGCAACGAAACTCGACAAATGCCAGGCACTGAGGCTACCGATTTTGGAAGGGATGACAACTCTCTATGGTCTCTCTGTCAAGGAACTGTGACTGCACCAAGTCGAGGCTTTCAAGCAGCCTGTGACGTACAGGAAATGTCAATGCCAATGCCCATGCTAACAACCCTCGGAGGAAGTTCCGTACATCCTGAATCTGGAGAATGTGGGGACAGCGAGGCGAACGGGCGCGAGAATGACTGTTCGAAGTTAAAGCAGGCTGGACGGACCAGCCTTCCACGGAGGATCAGCACAGTATCGAAGCATCTTGGAATTGCGCCAACGATGCCCCAACAAGATTTGTTCCTGACCGTACCCGAGGGTGCCAGCACTTCGATAGTCGGCTGTCTAGTTGAGCCAACGGGTCTAAATCTTCAGGGAAGAACAGAAGTCGCCAAGATGACACATGACGATTTCCCGTTCAGTAAGTATCGAAACATCTAGACATCTCATCAAGATCATCAATATTTGGTGGCTCAGCGGCTAACGACCAATGCTACAGTCCTCGAGCTGCCGCACGTTAAATACGTGGAAGAGAGGCGACAGCAGCAACCTGATCAGCACCAGGTGAGGGAAGCTTCCGAGACGAACAGTTTCCATGACTCAAAGAGCCGGAACCCAGCTTTATTCATGGGAGTGGACGAGAGGTTGCATTGCCCATACTGCCCGAGATCACTCAAAAACCTCAAGTGGTTTATGAAGCACCTAGATCGACATAATTAATGGAGGCGGTAATGGCGTTCACCCAATATCACACACAACGATGCAAAGATAGATGGAGACTCAGGACTGGATTTCCTTGTATTTTCTATCGATTGGAAGCAATCTGCTACTCCAATAGCTGCGTGTATAGAAGAGAGAGGCCTCCAAGGGGGGAGCTTTGAGTCATGCAGCTGCATCGGGTTCGTCTGATGTGAGATCTTCACCCACGAACTTAAGGAAGACGTATGATATATGTGACAGATACCAACCCAAGGATCCTTAAAATGCGCTGCAATTTCATTTTGTCTTTGTCGGGAAGGGGAAATATAGAAGTGCGAGTCACCAACAGAATCTCTCACTTGACTTGATTGCCAAAAAAGGGATCAGAGGGAATGATTGACAGATCCACGTCGCGGTTGCCATTACGATAGAACTCGGATGCTCAAGGCCGTTCTCATAAACAGTCCTTGCAGCGGCCTCGAAATAGCAGCTCGGTGCTCGACGAAATCCTTTATTCATCGGACGGCCCGATATGCCGGTCCAAGCGTATTATGGTCCTGCATCCCACGATTCTTGTTCGCTTTCCGCAATGTTCCGGCATAGCAGGCAAGCTTTGTGGTCGAACAAGCTCTGTCATTGCCCGGATCTACATAAGACGCATCTCTTGCGGCCATGTAAACCCCCAAACATTGCTATAAGCGAATCAAACTTCCTTGCAAGGGCCCACAACAGCTGGATTCTACAGATCGCTGCTTTAAAAGAAAGGAACATTCAAGCTTCTACATTAGCCAAGGTTCCTTGAGTACCACTGCCTCATCATCAGGAGAAATGGACACTTTTGCCGAAAACCTCGAATTCTCACTGAGTTGCTGCTGTAACCACTCAGAGTGGTGGTGGATCAGGTTTCAGCTGCATTGGTGCAAGAGGTGGACTCTTGTGTCGTGGACCACCACAGAGGCCATCTATCCGGGAGCTTTCGAAGGCCGAATCGCACTTGCTTTAAGCAGAACGTACTTTTCTCATCATGCTCGTCAATACAAAAGTTGCGGGTTTTTCAACCATATACTCCTCATCCGCGGCAATTCAGTCGAGACGCCATTCCATGATGAGCGCCTTAAGGATGTTTGGAAGTCAGGCGATGAAGACGCTTGTGACTCGCCGAAACCATTCATTTCACGTTTGTCCTGCTGCTTTCATCAAGCACGGCAACAGTCTCGTTACTGGATAGGCTTACTCTAGGAAGGCGATATCCCAGGAGAGGGGGAACTTGTTGAAGACTTGTGTGTTGAAGAGACGTATGCTTGTCGTACATTTCTGGGTGGTTCACAGCTCGAGTTGACGGATTAGAAGCTTATCACATACAATGGAGACAACGGTAGCGAAGATTTAGAGGGACTGAACGTTCTTGTACTGTTTGTTCTAGTGAGGAAAACAGGTTAATCTTATAGCCGCGTCCATGAGGAAAGAGTCATCGAAGAGGCTGGGGGAGAGACTTGCTGTCGCTTCATATTTCTCCCATAGATACCGATTCCGCATAGACTTTTGATAGCTAATTACTCTTCCTGTGAAAGACTGTGAAGTTCATTCAACAAGCAGGTTCCAAGGAATAATCTTACTCAAAAAAAGGAGGAAAGAAGGGCGAACCCGAGACGAAGCCGTGATTGCGAGCTCATATCTTTTACAGAATGTTCTCACAGCTTCACGGCTGCGGAGCCGGGCCAGCGCTGCCATCCAAGTTGAAGCGATTTCTGGTTTCTGCGGAACGAAGTGAGGCTCTGAGTGACAAGTGTTCCCACTGGAGCTCAATGCTGATTGCCATCCCATTGGTAAATCATGACTGTTGATTCCCTGGAACCAACGGGCCCGTATCCAAGTGGAAGTGGCGTTGAACATGGATGACCGCATATTGGCCTAAGGAAGAAAGGGTATCGGACTGGTCGTCAAGGTCTAGTCCATCCTCGTGCATATTAATCGACGGCAGAAATCCCAAGCGCGAGACCAATCCCTGCTTTTGCAGAAAATCCTTGCATCCCCGGAGCTTTCCACTTTCCCCTGCTGAACTTAAAGTGTATCTCTGCTGGCAAGGAAAGTATAAGAGTGTTTGGGTCGCCCATCGCATCTCCATCAACTTTGACATCAGATGGATTGACTATATATAGGCGATTGAGTGTATATATCTTCGAAAGCAGGTCATTCTACCGGATCTCAAAGGCTTGCTTTCATTGTCAACCCTCCAAGTAGCATTGGTCCCGGCGACCACTCAGCGAGCGATTCCGGACCTTCGGACCTTTATTTCCAACGGACGGAGAAGATATTTCCACAACGCCCTGAAGGATAACATGACTTACAGTCGAGACAACACTGGGACGGGGTCCAATGGCTCTGCCGTTGAAGATGACCCTTGGTTGGATTGTGATGAATTTGCCGAAGAAATCGTTTTCTCCCGCTACGCCGTGTCGAAGAACCGTGGACACCAACAAAAATCACTCATCTCTCTTATGATGGAGAAGTCAAGGGGTGAACCGTCGGAAGGATCGATAATTGACTCGCCGAAGGCAGTTCGCAAATGGATGCTCCGCTGGGAACTGAGCAAATCGCTGAGAGAATCCTTGATGCGACTTCGGCGTCAGGCTGAATTGGATGGGAAAACAGAGAAGTTCTCTGCACGAGAAGCGTTTGCCCTCGAGGGATCCCAGAACTACCACGATCGAGGATGGTGATAAGGTCAGGGTGATAATAGTCCGAAACTCACCATTTGCTTTTGAAGAGAGCACCTTTGTGATACGAGGTGGACAAGCCTGGCAACAATACGATTCAGAAGTCGCCATTCACGCTTTAGGCTCATCGAGTGATTTCAGAAGTCGAATGCGGCAGAGCTCTGATGACACTCAACATGTATTGGGGAACCTTTCTTTCGGCATCGTGACTGAGTGTAAAGCCAGGATCTTATGCCTTTTTAAGGTGTGAAGCATGGACAAAGGCGTCCGTCGATCGAATATCCAATGTAGTCGAATAAAGTCGTCTGTAGCTTAAACCCCCGGGAGATCTTCAATGGGTCGAATAGTCTCTTCTTGTTTCTCAGGATGGCTTTTTCGTCGAAGCTAATCGAATACGTGATGTATTATTGGAAGACAGACTGAACCAAAAGGCTGCGAGGAGGGCACAACAAAGTGAGGGAGGAGTTATCACAGAGTCGACTTACCAATCCAGGAGATAAAAGATGTCAACGACAAGAGCATTAAAGAGGCCAATCGGTTAGGTACATGGCTCTCTCGCGGGAGTAAGTCGAACGCTACCGACAAGCCACCAACATAAATGTTCATGTAATGGTATCCTGCTTAGGAGCAGTCTCCGTGAAGAGTTTACTTCTTATCGGCCTGGACTTAGTATGCTTTAGACGTGAAGTATTGAAAGCAGTCAAGAGCATGTTTCGGGTTCAGGATGATGGAAAGCCGCAACTGAGCGTGGTTGTTTTCCAGGCTCGTATTACATGCATGCAACGCGCCACCATAGCAATCCCGGTATGGAGGTACACGTGAGTATAAAGAAGCTGGCTCAGCCTCTCAGGCCCCTACGAAGCTTCACTCTGTCTTCCTTCGCATTAATCTCCTCGATCCTGAACAAGACAGCTCGACGTTCTGGCTAATACTATTCCCTCACTATTCTTTTCTTGGAAGGAGAACTCTGGCAAACAAAGAATATCGGATTTTTCTTGATTATGCCAGGCTTAACCGATCTTCATCAGATTCAAGAAAGCCACGATTTATCTGGTCAGTCTTCCCGCTGCTATTCTGGAGGCCTCAGCTGAAAGCTCAGACGCTGTGCTATTCGAACCGACCGTCTCGTTCTATGATGGCTTCTACTACCCTCAGGCAATTGCAGAGCCGCAGGACCTTACTGATCTCGACCTCTCTACCGCACCAAACAGCCCCACGCGGTACCAAAATCCAGTCTGGGCTTCTGAGGCAGCATCACTCCAGCCTTTCGACGAAAGTTGCGAATGTTATGTTCACAAACACGAGAAACATGATGAAGGGATGAATGAGAGCAAATCGGATGAGCGAGTTCTGCAGCCAAAGTCGGAAAACACCTTTCGCGGAGCACTTCATGCACCTAACAATCCTTCCGAGTCGTCTGGCTCCAAATTTCAAGTTAAGTGCTTCAACGAAGCAAATGGCAGAGCAGATCCAAATCGGAACGGAACGAAGGGTCCCAGGAAGCATGAGAATGATCTCACTCTACGCCTAAGGCCCAGAAATAGGGGCAGATTGCACGGCCAAGATGGGTCCTTTGGAAGATTTCGGAGATCAGCCAGAATCCGACATATGCATCGTTCGAAGTTAGAAAGGGCTACAAGAAGTCGTCAAGAACTTGGCAGTTGAAGTAATTGAATACTTCGTCAGCGTGATCTGGAAGAATGTGCTCGTGAACACATCCATGGGATAAAAGGGACAGGAAGCTACTTTATCCGAGTAGCAAGCCGATAATCTGCAGTCGAATTTTCACATCGAATCCTGTAAGGGAACAATCAGTCAACTTCAATCACATGTACACACAGACTTTGGTAGTTGATATCAGTATGTGTGCCATTCATTGCAAGACCTGTCCGAAATATCGCATGCATGTTACTTAGAGGAGTAGCCTCCTGGTAAGCAAAGCTCGCTGTCGGAAAATCCAATCCATGCACTAAGCTTGCGTGTCTGGCGCCTTCTCCTGGTCAATGCTCTGGTTTTTGGGCAGTGAAGACGACGAAGCGTAAAATTGCCATATTAGAGTTTTCGTCTAGCTCTCGCCGAACAAAGGCGTTGAACACCTCGACTTCTTCCTTCGACCAATCCAGTATGTCCCGAAAAGCCTTGGCGGTAAGACCATGTAGGCCCAGCTTGAAGCTAGAGGCCATGAGATCTCCGATCTTTTTGTCGTGCTGATCTTCAGGCCAATTACCCAATGGGAACTCGACGATCTTCTCCGAGATATCTTGAAAGCCAGCTTCCTCCGCGCAAATTCGGAAGCTCGGGACGGAATCCAGCGGTCGTCCAATCAGGGAATGCGCACGAACCAGATCTCGCATCAAGTTCGTGAGAGGGCTGTCGATTGCAAAATCAGGATTCTTCGAGAATATCGCCGGCAACATTTCATGGGCTTCCATGACTCCTCCGGGCTTGAGAGCTTCATAGATTTTGCGAAACAGCGAGGGCCAATCATGAATGGAGCCACTCATACCACGAAAGTGGATGAAGTGGTACTTGGCGGTCTCCCGCCAGTCTGTTTCCACATTCTCTACAAAGAAGCGGACGTTTGGTGGAACGAACTCGGGTTGAATGGGGCTAATATCAAGGCCGACTATGGTCCTACTCGGATCCTGGTCTGCCATATCCACAGCCCATTGCCCTGTGCCAGTGCCAATATCGAGAACCGATCGTCCAGAAAGGTCTATGGACGTCAAAAAGAGGGTGCCGTGGAAGATACAAAAGGCTTCATGAATCATATTCAGGTGTTCTTGCTCTTGTTCGTCGTTGGGATAGATGTAAGTACCGGAACCATGGTACCGGCGACCGTAGCACCATTCGTACTCCAGATCGACGCTCGTCAGGGACGCATGTTCGTCCAGTGGCTGTTCGTTGTAACCTGAGTCGACAGAGCCCGTCTCGCTCATATTTCCGGCGCGTGCTTGGCGGTAATTGCCAAAACGAGACGTCTTTGGATACGAAGAGCTGAATATGAACAGCTGGAAAAGCTTGGCGTAAAAAAATGTCCTGCGAAATTCAACGATTAGTTCTTGGGGCAACGGCTTAATAGTAGTTGGGAACAATGATATTGTATACGTGTTGAATAGCAGAGGTGTCAGATCGGTCAAGTCATGTCTTCTTTGTGCTTGCTCCGCAGCGACGAGGCCATCAACCCCTGTAAGGTCTGCCCTCGAACCCAGATTCTAGCTTCCAGCCGGTGTCTCGGAGCGTCTTTACATTGTAGACGCATTACTTTGGGTTAGTATATGCAGTTGACCACAACGCATGGCGTGCATGATAATGGTCAATTCAACCAAGGGACGAACGAGGCGGAAACTGTAAGGATTTTCGCAACTATCCTCCACTAGTCCTGCACGTTTCTCCGTGATATAGCGTTATGCTGTCGGTCATGATCTTCTGCGGAATCGATGCAGGGGACAGAGCTAGCGCAGGTCAATGGATGAGAAGCGTCTGGCACTGGCTGCCACGGGAACTCCTGCAGCCAACCTCCCATTACCACACCAAAAACATCAGTTCTCTGCAGGTCTACTTGCGGCCACCTTCCTCCTCGACCGAGATCATCCTGAGGTGATAAGTAAAGGAAAATAAAACGATCCTTGGACGCTAATCCGCCTCGTGTTCCGGGATCAGAACAACGAGGACCGCAGCGATAATCTCGGCCCCTTAGGACACTCGTGTTTCCTGAAGAGAGAACCCAGAATGCGGAGTGCTCGATAAAACATGAATGGATCGCATTGGTGAAAAACATGCCTTGCTACGAGGTCGCTGACCTTCGTCACAATTCGAAAAGTACTAAGACGTCTCATTACAAGCATTCCGCTGGATCCGCCGGTTGTATATGCCTCCGTCTCGTTCGCTGCTTTCTCCTGTTCATGACATTTTTTCAGTAAGTAAAGGCTGACATCAAAGAGACAGCGGTACTCCTGACTGGGCGAATCAAATGCTTAGTATTGTTGGAAGTCACTAGCCAAACTTCTCCTGTGAAACTGCCCCCTTATAAGTATGAATCTGGCACAGTCTTTCCCCTCAGGCTGATACCAGGTAATCTGTTGATCGTTCGGTACTAACCACTACAGACAGATGCATCTTCATCCCTCTATCTATTCGCTTCCTCTGGTGCTCTCTTATTATGTTGTCCAGGGGCAATGCCGGCACGAGTATCGTCGCCAGACAAAGTCCGCACTGACCTCCAAACTGATATTTGACCCGGCCAGTCGTAGAACATACCAGAAGAACAGGTGATGCTATAAGTACGAGTCCACTCACTGCTCCGAGCCACGGCATCCCCTGGTTTGAAGTTGGATGCTCCGGCTGAGGTAGGTGGGAGCGCCGGTCAAAACGACGGATGGACTGTGTCTTCCTCCATATCACCATAATCATAGTAAATATAGCTAGGTGAGACACCATCGGAGCAGCCCACCAGTATTCAATGCCGGATAGCCCGAGTCGCCAGACGGTCGCCCCAATGAAGGCAAGGTCAAAGACCAATATTAGTCCAAAGATGATGATTCTTGCCTTGATGGTTGGGTCAGGCTCGATGGCGCGAGAAAAATAGGCGTGAATAAGGGGATCAACGACTTGCATAAGCTGTAAACAATAAGTATATCGAGGGCGTAACTAGACATGCTGAAGGTAAGTAGGAGTACCTCAATGATGTCGACGCATAAAATAGTAACTCCTTTCCAGGCCGCGAAGAAGGGAAGGGCAAGGACGCTTGGTATGATTGCATTTCTCGAACTGCCAAACAGAGCGGCTAAAATGAGTCCGGTTCCCAAAAGGAGAGAGGCTGTAGAAATTAAAGCCCAAGTTCGCCTGTGCGAAGCTTTTCGTGGCTTGACTCTGATTATCCAGTTCAGGTAAGGCGCCAGAAATACCGTTGTCACGGTAAACACGATACTAGCCTCTATAACTTCCTTGCTGGTAATCCCGTCCCTCATGTCGACGTAAGACAAGTTTGAAGATCGGGACTTGTATTTAGAGCACCAGGTTCGCCGGGAACAAGAGATGTGCTTAGATAGACGTTCAAAGTGTAACACAGGATGTCGGTACATAGCGATGTTCAGGTAAGAGAACCCAGAGCACGTTCTCTAGTCGCTTTATAAACGGAACGACGTATGTGGAGTGAAATTGTGATGAAGATCTTCTGCATGGTAAGTTTACACCACCATTACCTCGAGACCTTACTAGTAACTACATCTTATATGATTAACTGCATCATGAGGCGCGTGAGCTTCCTCCACAGTGACACGGCTCCTGTCAGGGTAGGGTGGGCGGAACGGCATGTTTCCAAGTTTTCAACTGGGTGGTTAATGCCGTTGACCCCCGGCTGGGAGACCGACTCGTATTTCGGAATCACTGGCCGTGCTCGACCTGGCCCATATATCTTGACCTGTATGCGTCTAAGTCCGCTTTGAATAGGAGGGTTGGATTACTATGGAATGGCGCGGAGGGTAATTTGCCTCAGTCTGCAAGCTGAATGTGTCCGTGTCGACAGCTCAAAGATAAGCGAATGGTATCGTTGATTCATTCCACGTTGATATTCGTGGGACGAAAGCGGAGTGTGGCTCTCAGCTGGACTGCATCGCCGGGACCTGATTGTTGTTACGAGCAGTGTCTCTACCCTGCAGGTCATTGCGCGGCCTCGGCGCTAGAAACATTAAGGGAGCGCTGGAAGGCCTCAAAACCGCGCTTAGGCTCCCTTCGTCTGCCACAGAGGGAATAGTGGTATGCCTCGACAACATCGCAGCCGCCAAATGCCTACGAAGCAAGCCATCAGACTCATCGCAGAGGGTTTTCCTGACCTTTCAGGCCCTAGCGAAGACACATCGCAAGACTGAAGTCCGCTGAATACCCGGGCACACCGAGATTCCAGGAAATGAACAGGCCGACGCACTTGCAAGGACGGGATGCGCCCAACCCGAACCCGCAGACGCGGTGCCAACACTAACTAGCCTTCTTGCGAAAGACGCCAGACATCGGACTAGAATCGCAGTGCAAGCCTGGTGGGATGCTTCTGCGCCGGATAAGTATCAGAATCTGACCCTCACCGACCGAGGCGATCAACCAGGCAATAGGTAGAGACTTCGACAAATTCGCCAGGCTGGCGAAGGCAAGCTCCTTCTTCGAGAAGATCTGCCCGCGCCACTAGACGAAATCACTCATCACAGCACTATCGTGCTCCCTTCCCTTTTGTTCTTTCTTCTTCTCCGGCGGCGATAGGTGGAAGGTGGAATTGACACCTTCTGCCCGCGCCGACCTCTTCTGGCTGCCACCGCAGCCCGCACTACAGGCCGACATGGTCCAGTAGACAACATCACCTGCACAACCCGCTGACGGCGGGTAACAGAGTAGACTGTGAGCGCCTTTGAGCTGATGCCATGTTAGATGGTGCCCCTTTTTACGTAGTCTCGCGTAGCAAATTAGTCACTAGCCTAACACGTCCTGTGCCCCGTTAGGGGACCTGAGTGGCCCGAGGCCACTGGACGGAAAATACACACACACACACGACGCTAGAAACGGATGAAAAGAGACGTGGAGCTTTTGGGGAGATGTACAGGAGGAGGATCAAAACTCAATGTGGTAGTCCTCAAGGACGAACCCTCCGCGGCGTAGTACAACCAAAAAAAAAGTACTGCGCCCTGCAGGCAGCCGCCCAATTGTCCTCTGTCCCTCTGTCCCTCTGTCCCTCTGTCCCTCCGACCGAGACCTCTGATGGCTCACGTCATTATGCACATAAGCGTTGAACTGCTGCAACCCTGTGCGTACCCCACTTGCGCAGCCACATTGCAAGTTTTGGCTGCAGCCCGGTACGCATTTGAATCCTTCGGCTGAACTTTGCAACTTGCGACCCTTGGCAGACACTTTGCGCAGAATGCTCCCAGCAGTATTCTTCTCGAGGTTCAGAACCTAATTCGGAGGCTATGCCATTTCACACATCGTCACAAGGAAAATTCAACTTCCCACTTGTTACTTGAACCAGCTCGACCGTCCGTGGAACTATGGATACATTAAATATCAAGCGGCCTTGTCCGGACGAAGAGCTCATTCAGCGATGCAGCGACAAGGTACCCAAGAAAGACCACAATTTTTTTAAACGACCTGTCAAGCTTACTGAAGGCAGATAGGAAAGAATTGCTTAACTATCGAGTGGAAAGACCGGGAAGACCGTCACCTATCTGCTCCAGATGAAAGGTTGTTGGCAATAGTTGTTGATTTAGACCAGACAACGCCGGGAAGTGTGCGCATTTTTGATCGGAAGGCTTTCCTTGGCATGATTGGGAATACGGAGGACTTGGTGATTATCCCGTGGCAGAGCACGTGGCAATATGTCTGCTACCAGACGCAACGCATTGGCGAAATAAAAGTGTAGCGACACGCTACATTAATTGGTCCCCCTTCGCCAGTAGTTCCGTGGCCATGATCTCGGTACAATCAAACGTGATAAATGGAGGCACTCCGGCGATGTTAGGTATCGTCAATTTTCCTCTCGGACTTCCATCTAGAAGGGCCCGAATGATGTCTAGCCGCTTGACCGAGTAGACAGACCCTCCTAGGGGCGCTATGTAGGATTAGCAATGCATAAGCCAAGACCTGGCGGTGTGCGTACCATCTTGACGATCAGTCTCTATTCTTTCGAGATCGTTCGCGTCACTGCTGTCATTGCTGCCAAGCGGGTCGCTGTGGCCTTTGCGTCGTTTTTTATTCGAATCCGGGTAGTCAGAGCCGTGGACAGTTGACTCAATTGTTCGGCAGTAGGGCTGTGTGATGATATCGGAGCCGCGGCGTTTCAAAGTGGGCAAGCCATTCACATTTCCTGCGCTGGGATCCTTGCAAATCATGTCACGTACAATGGATTCTTCAGGCGCATCGAGAGATGAGTCTGGAAGTGGTTTGTCAGGAATCATTCTGGAAAAGGGAGGGATTGAACACTTACGTCTTTCCGTAGGAAAACTCAGGTCTTTGCTTAGAGTAGCGACGTGAGCGACAAATGCCTCGGGGATTGCATCGTTCTTCTTCATCCACCATTCTTGGTATGCGGAGACAAAGTCTTCCACTTCAACAAATGCAGTTAATGAGAGTGCATAGGCAGCAAGATGAAAGGCCTCAAGCCCCAAGTTGTTGCGAATGGCCTTTAAAGTCTTCTGCGCGACTTTATGCCTGCTCACAGCAGACTTGGACAGAGACGCCCAAGTCCCGCTTTCTTCGTGAAGCAGACGGAGGTTCCTCCGAAGCAAGGTTGACTGCTTGGCCGTCGGAGCGCTAGCTTCATGGAAATGTTGCAAAACGATTTCCAACTCTCTCAAGTGCCTTTCCATTTGGAAGCAAGGCATGAAACGAAAGAAGAGAAACGAGAAGAGAGGGAGAGAGGGAGAGAGGGAGAGAGGGAG
>APKU01000151.1:0-69858 GCA_000472125.2 Hirsutella thompsonii MTCC6686
AGAGAGGGAGAGAGGGAGAGAGGGAGAGAGGGAGGGACAGAGGGACAGAGGGAGAGGCACGACTTCGATTCGCTTATGAGATCCCGGGCCTAGTGGATGCGACGTTCTAAGAAATGTTTGGTAATTTCGTTACACTGGGGCAGGGCGCGGGCTTTCGAGGCCAGCTGTCCTTGGGGCTTTCTGCAGCCAGATGCTGCGAGGCTGCTATACGTATGTCGCGATGCTTCCCTGACTGCAGCGAACGACTGAGCCCATAACTCGAGGAACTTGGTGGCAAACTGTTTCGCGATGCTGCTCTCGGCGTCTGAAGTGAACTGCTTCGCTGCTTGTTCAAGGAATTCGCTGAAAAGCCGGAACACTCGCAGCTTGGCGTTGTGGGCTGTTGTCTGGTCGCGAGTAATTTTAGTGGCCTGAGACTGGCACATTTTTGGCGGTCTTGGTCGGTTCGCGGGGAATCAAGGCTTCGTCCAGCTGCGCTCCTGCCGCGACTGCAGCTTCAAGCGGTTCGGTGCGAGATTGGCTGAGCCTGCCGCTGAACCAGGGGGAGTGAGTAGGTTTGATGAGCTTCCGTTGAATAACGAGGTCGGAGATGCAATTCGTGTGCCGCGGAAATGGCTGCAATCGTATGCCCTTGTCTCTAGGCATTGGAATCGGCAAGCGAACCTAAGGTTATTGCCACGGTCGCTTCCAGCACTTGCGCGCGGTTCAATGGAGTTTTTGTCAAGAGCACATGTTAAGCGAAAGTATGTGTGAACGGGCCACGGCTATTGTGCACAAACCTGCCTGTAATGTGAAGGGTGCATGAACTTTGTGCCGATTGGAGCAACCAAAGTGCAAGGGACAAAAACCACAGGCTTCCCGTATCATACGTACCGCGCGCTTTTCCTGCGCGCTAGAAGAGGAAGGTTCCTACTCGGCTATTAGATGATCAGCGGGCTTGCGTATGGGCATGCTCTCTTGGCCAACGTTGGAGGCGAGGATCGTTTGCGGTCAAATCACTATGACAAGAAGCTGGTTCGAACGATCCAGCACATCAAGTGTAGAAAAGCGTTGTTCATCCGGTCGCACTTTTTTAGCAGTACTGATAACCTGTGTGGACCAAAGAGAACCTGGCCAATCTCCAGTCGTGCCGAACACCACGACCGTGGCGTAGACGGGCGCGTAGAGCACATCGTGATTGGTAGGGCTCCTTTTCGCGCCCGCTAAAGGCACATAAAAAAAGTCTAGGTTGCAGTAACGCATAGTTGGACGGGTGCGATGCAAACCGCACTTTCTTTAAGTATGCTTTCACAGACTAGCTGCCAGTCAAATAGCCAAGACGTTGTCCCAAGTCCTTCAGGCCTCTCCCGTCATCGAAAAATTTCACCGTATTGCGAGCAAGATTCGTCGAAGTGGAAATAGCAACAAGATGGCAACACTCATCGACATTCCTCAGGCACTCGATAAAGCTCTTCAAGACCATAATTTTCAGGAAACCCGTGATTTGTTAGTAATGGCTGCTGTTAAGAGGCTACCTGAATTACTTACCCCATATCACTCACCTGATATATGTACAACTTTCTTCCTGACGATCACTCACAGCCAAATGTGGCTGAGGATCATATCCGAAACCTCGCCGATATTTTTGTCCGCCATAATGCTCATGATGTACTTGGTAAACATCTTATCCACGGCCACTTTAAGATTCCAGAAGACATCATCCTACTAGGCAACAGCTCCGAGAAGCCAGAGGGGCGATGGGCCAAACCGACGAAGGTTGATACGATTGATCTGGACTCTGTTCACGGACACGTCTTCGTCTTGAAAGACTGCGGTGTTTTTCGCGCCTACGAATACCAAGGCGGATCGCTGCCCGATCTTACTCGGGACGACAAGGACTTCCTTCCGGAATTCCAGGAATACTTACATGCCAACCGTCTCACCAATCTCCTTGGCTTACAGGTTCTAGGCTCTAGTAGAGCGCCTATGTCGGAACTCATTTTAGAAGGTGAGACGGTTATGTTAGATGACTCGGTCATAATGGGATCTGAGCGCTCCAGAACCACCGGATGGAGGTTCGAGATAGTGGATGGAAAGCCGTGAGTCTGCAAGGGACAAGAATCGCATTCGAAAATGACTTCGGGCAACCATAAAGTTTTCATTGACGGGAAGCCGCTCCCGCGGTTTGAAAACATTGATCACTTGAAGCAGCAACTTGTTGATGCGGGTATTCTCTCTGCGGCTCTCTAAGGATTTGGTCTTCTCTTACCGACATCGATTCAAGTTGCGTTGCGGCTCAATAAATTGTTTGTCTAAGTTATGTCTCGTAGTGGAGAGAATACTGTTGTTGCCTGTCTCCTTGTATCCCACTCCTATTAGAGGCAATCGCTATCTGCGTTGTGCCTCGTCGCAGGAAAATAGGATGAAGCGCACTGCTAGAGACCGTGTGGTGCATTGATCCTAAACTAACCTTGTTGTCAGATCAAGCAGCAATTCATCAAGGAATAACATATTATAGCGACCATGTTCGTCGTTGCTGATTGGCATAGCTTCTGAGCTGTTCGCTAGTCGGGAGGTAAAGCCATGAGAAAGTAACAACCCCATGTTTCTTGCGGTCTTAATAGTCCGAATTGTGTGTTCTGGAACCCTGACTTCCTGTGTGAAGGTCTTCCAGAAGGCGTCGTACAGCGCACGGTGATCCTCATGCGGGATCCAGCCTTTGCGCAAGTGGAGTTCGCCCGTGAGAAACTGAATAGAATGAAGGTCCATGCCAAACGGCCGGATTTCAGCTTCAGCCCAGTCAACCACGCCAGTCAGTCGCCATTCCTCATCAACCATGATATTACTCTCTCCGAAGTCACGATGGAGTAAAACCATGGGTAAAGAGAGCACATCGACTATTGACTGGATGCAATTCTGGATGATGTGATGGAAACGTTGCGGCAGTGCAGAGAGTAAACAAGTAAGATCGTTCGTGAACTGCTCGCGTAGTTGACGGCGGTAAGCTGTGTCGACCTCCTGCGGAGCGTTCCACGGCGTAGCGAAGAACCTATGGGTATTTAGCGAAGAACCAGCTGGGGTAAGTCTCGACTCACTTTACTACGTCTCTCATTGTGTTCATACGCCACTTACAGGCTTCAGGCGAGCCCCAATCGTGGGCTAGTCTGAAGTCTAGGTACGTGATACCATGAATTCGGCTGATCAAGTAAATGAAAAGCGGCTCTTTCCCTTCTGCTCGTCCATCCCTCCCCAGCTGACCGCAAAAATTAATCTTCGGTGCCAGAGACTCATAGATTTTGCGTGTGAGCGTAGTGGTTTCGATCTTGAGTGCTAGAGACTTGAGGCGAAACTGAACGACAAGATCTTGGTTTTCTCCAGCGTAGACTGTGTAGCTACAGTTGCCCTGAATCTTTACCGGGACAATCTGTCCTCCAGCTAGCTGCTGTGCTTTGGCGTCGCACTCAAAGCAAGTAGCTGATGTTTTGGTGAAGAAATTGGCAATGGCAGATTCAAGGCTGTATACCTCGTAAACGGTACCCATGGCGTGGTTGGCCGACTGCGAGTCAGTGGCACAATAGCCGCCAACACTGGGGTCGCGGGGGTCGCCAGACGTAAAAATAGGCTGTTGGAAGTGAAGATGGTGGCAGCGAAAGTTGGGGAATTCTGCCGCTTGAACGTTGAACAATATACGCGGCGTAGCAGCTGGTAGCAAGAGTAATATGAGTAACGAGTAACCCTGTCCAGAATCCAGATCAACACAAGAACTTCGGACAGAAGCCGTCTTTTCGTCGAGACAAACGTGGTGCGTGTGAGTTGAACAATGGCGCGAACAGGGCGAGCGACTGATCAGGTTGACAGAGCAGGGTTGCGTGTCTTCACGTTGTCATCGGCTTCCGCCTGAATGAAGAGGGTTGAGGCAGCAATCAGGGAGGACGTTTCAGCAGCCATGTCAGGCCAACACGCTGACAGAATATTACGCCATCAGTTACATCAGCTCAGGCGTCTGCGCAAATTTGTTAGGGAAGAAGGCTGGCAAAACAAAACCAAAAAACCCCACTCAATCACCAAGAGTCCTCATAAACAAAGTACATGGGAGTGTTCCGTACGGTTGGCACGGCGGTGGCCGAGGCTGTTCAGCCCTGTGCAATCGTTCCGAGAACGGCATGCTCAAGCGGCGTCAAAATTCTGGATCAGGACGCAGACGCGCCTGAGGACGCATCCACTGACATTTTTCTATACTTAAAGCCGAATAAGAAATTTGCGTCGCCAACGCAGAAGCTTGCCTCGAAGACGCGAAATCCAGACACCAGACGACTTAAGCTCGTCCACGAGTTCGCACTAGCGCCATTGGACGATGGGGTTCCTATGGCGGATGGGACGGACAAGATAGAGATGGCGAAGCCTGACGAACTGGATGGCATCATCATTGCAATGTCTAGCTCGCAAAGAAAAGGCCCATAGTCGGGTTGGGAGGCAGCCCAATCGAGGTGCTCGCAAAAACTGATTGAGCGAGACATCTTTTGGCTATGCGCATCTCTGAAGACCCCATATTTTCTCGTACCTCTCCCTACCTTCTCGCTGAGAATCCCGTAGCGCGCACGTGATCAGACGCGTTCAGCGACTCATCTATTCTGGTCTGTCTCGGTTCATTCTCCATTCGCTAACCTCCATTGCAACCCAAGATGACCCTTACAGAGCAACAAATAGAGGTCATATCGAATCGTCCGTTCAACGACACTCTCAATCATGTTCAAGACAAACTACGTGGCGGCAACGAGGCCGACGACCTGCGACAGGAAGATATCGCAAGCCTTTTGGGTGCTCTAGTCGCGTCTCCTGCAGCTTTCAGCTTTCCATCAACAGACGAAAATGGGGGTGTAGCAGTACGATTACTCTCCATATTGAAAGATGTTCGAGGTGGTGGAGTGAAAACCGAGCTCTTTCGTCCTCTCGCTCGTCGCGTCATCGCCAAAGCTCCCGACGTTGATATCTGGCAAGCCGTCTTCACGATTATCGAATCCCTCGACGTCAACACTCCTCCTTCCAGCATTGTGCCTACCTTCAAAGGAACGCCAGTCAAGCCCAGCTCAAGCCGCTTGGGGGATAGCGAAACACGCGATATCGTCGAAGGGGAGCTATTCTATGAGATAAGAGATTGTACCTTCCGCAATGTAGGCGGGTTCTTGGACAAATTTTTCGACTTGAAGCGCTGGCGCAATGAGCAGAGAGCGATGTACCGAGAGATGATGAAAGCGCACAACGGAGAGAAATGGACGGATTTCCCGAACCCGCCGCATGAGCAACCTGTCTGGGAGTGGCTTCGAGCATTGGAGAGGGACTACTTGGTCGACGCGCGTCAAAAGCTCTATACTACGAAAACTTCTCACCAGTTTAAAGAACGAAAAGGACAGATGGACTTGTTTTTCCAACCGTCCACGAACAAGGCGGGTATGATCTTCCGGTACAAGGACGTTCTAGTGGTCGGAGAGCAAAAGAAGTCGGAGGACAAAAGCAGATTCAAGGCTGATATTTTACAACTCACGCGCCATGTGCGCAGCGTGTTCGCCGATCAGCCCACACGTCGTTTTGTTCACGCTTTCACGCTTTGCTCGTCCGTTATGGAGGTTTGGGTCTTCGACCGGTCTGGACCGTACAGCTCAGGAACATTCGACATTCACGAGGAGCCGGACAAGTTCGCGCGAGCCCTAGTCGGTTATGCAACCATGGACGATGATGCGATGGGCTTGGATACGTTTATCCAACGAAAGGGTGGTTCTCGCTTCATCACGCTGGACGGCTCAAATGGTGGCTCATCAAAGTTTCAGCTGATGAGTCCCATGGTCCGGCAAAAAGCTGTCGTGTGTCGAGGGACAACCTGCTTCATGACACGCGGAAAGCAAGTCGCGAAGTTCTCGTGGACATCGGATAAGCGTGAGTTGGAATACAGGCAACTGAAATTGGCAGAGAAGCGAGGCGTCCAAGGAGTGGCAAAGGCAGTGGCTTATGGCCAAATCACTACTATCGCGGATTTGCGCAAGGATCTGGTATTTCCAGACCGCCATCGCTTTCGGAATGACGTCCAAATCGATGAGTCGTCATCGGCTACGGCAAGCACCGACTCTTCGAGCCAAAAGCGCAAGTCGTCGTCGGACGTCGCTTCTGATGGCACGTCCGAACCCAAGAGGCGGCGGTCCAATAGAATCAAGTTCAGATTACAGACAGTCAGCCAACAATTGTCGAGCAACAAGAAGAAGCCGAGTTTGTACTCGACCAGTGGGGATCCGTGGGACAATAGGATCTACGTCTGTCTTGTTGTCTCGCCGGCCGGTCGAGTCATTAGCGACTTTGGATCGATCAAGGAACTACTTGAGGCTTTGCGAGACGCCATCAGAGCGCATCAATCGCTTCTTGTCACTGGCAATATCCTTCATCGCGACATTTCATCCAATAACATCATCATCACGAAGCCTGATACGGCGGACGGCTTCAAAGGCATGTTGATTGACTTGGACCTAGCGAAGGTGACGGATGCTGGTCCGAGCGGAGCGCGGCATCGAACTGGCACCATGCAGTTCATGGCTATAGAAGTGCTGCGTCAGGCTGATCACACCTATCGTCATGACTTGGAATCTTTCTTCTACGTCCTTCTTTGGATGTGTGCGCGAGAATCATGGTCCAAACCTAGCCTGAGTCGCGGAGGCCACCCGCCTAAGAGTACTCTCTTGCGAAAATGGGAAATTGGGAGCTTTCAAGAAATTGCCAGAATCAAGGCAGGTGATATGACTGTGGACGGGCTCGAGGGGATCATGGGAGAGTTTCCGGAGCCGCTAGACGTGGTCAAGCCGCTTTGTCTTCGGATCAGATCGATATTGTTTGGAGACACAGCTAGACTGCATTTCGGCACTCCAGTTGAAGAGCCATGCAAACTCTATGAACCCATCATAGCTGCCTTCAACGAGCCTCTGGATAAGATCCTCTCGTCTAAGTAGGTTCACTGATCTAGCCTCTTGGTGGTCAGATCGCCCATGGAGTTCTTCATTGTACATGGCAAGGGTGCAAGGCGCACAATCACATCAGAACAGAGAGTGAAGAACGGGGTCCAATTATGGGAATGTTGATCTCTGACGAGCTCTCTAGATGACATTTTAATGCCTGCACGAGGCTCGACAGCCTCGTGCTTTATTGCAGATTGTCCATCCCAGCCAAGCACTTCAGGCGCGTGAAAATACCCCACATTCGCTGCAAAACCGTGGTCGGCAATTCTCGGCCCCTCCACCGCGCGTGGCCCATAAAAGGTCCGGTCTCTGCCCAGGTATCGCTCCAGTGCCTCGATGTTCCTTCTCTTTCCCTCCTCGCCGCTGACTCATCCTTCCGACTACGCGTCACGTCGCCCGTCTACAGTAACAACCGTCGCATCAAGGCGAAAAGAACGCCCCTGCTGCCCTTGATGTTTCGACCTTCTTTATCGCCGTCTCCGCCATGATTCTTCCTGCGGTCGGGAACTTGCCTACATCCTCTTTGGCTTGTTCGGCCTCGGCTGCGCGACCAGCTCTCGCCATCGTCCTGCAACGACTAACACCCGGACTTCCCACACGGATTGGCGCAGCGGATACGATGCGATGGCATTCACTTCGGTTTCGCTGTCGGAAATTACTCAATCAGGCAAATTGTGTCGCCTAATAGGCAACCCCGATTTCCCTTATTGGGAGAGAGGGCCCGGACGATGCGAGGACTGGGTTCATGCCTCGGCGCCGATGTCCCCCTGCATACTGCATCGTTCTCTCTGGGAGATCATGGATCGTGTTAGGAGGGAATCGGGAGGCCTCCTGATGCGAGCTGAGCCTGAGGCACGGCCGGAACCAGGCTCATGAAAGGGATCTTGAATGCGGGGATCTGGATGCCTGCAACCTCTGTCTGCAGCGATGAACTCTATCTTGAAGGAAGTGGTGAGAGTGGGGCTCGCTTCCTGTGTGACAGTATCGGCCTTGTCGTGGTGGCTTCAGGACCAGCAGAGGAAGCGTTGCCCGAAGCTATCACAAATGGCTGTGGACATCCTGTCAATGCCAGCCATGAGCGATGAGCCAGAGTGAGTCTTCTTAGGAGCTCGTCGCACAATATCATGGGAAAGAGCGCAGATAGGCGCCGAACAAATCGAAAGAGGAGAATGTTTGAAGCATTGGGCCAAAAACAATATCATGAAGGGAGGTACGGGAACAACGATGTAGGTGCTTGATGCGGGATTCCAGATGATGTCCTCGCACCCATTTACTGGAGTCCACCACTTTGCTTCCCTGTTCGGGTTCGTTCGCGTTGTTATGTCATCATTATCCCCTAAGTGCAGGGGTAATTTTAGCTATCTGCGCATGGGACGAGGATTAAAAAGTATATCGCAATCACGGTAATTATATCCATGATCGATTGCTCACCTTTCCATCTATGGAAAACCACCCTGGTACACACTGAACCGTTAGTTACTAGGTTTATCTCAGAACTGAGTGTGACAGGCCGGAGGCCTTCATTGGTAACGGTCGGAATGGCCCGACTCGTTTACCTAGGCGGCGTCAAGACTCGGCCTTGGCTAATTGTTTTCCCGTTCAATTCGCTTTCTCAATTTTTCCCTTCTTCGCCCTTCACATTTCCTCTGGGCTCGCCTTCTCTCTTTTAGTGTTTTGCTGTCATCGCCCTTCCTTCTAGATCCGGCTTCGGCTTCGAGATTCCCTTGATTCGAAATAAATGCATCTTGCCCAACGGTTATGGTCCGTGCCAGTGCCATTTCTCGATATCTTCAGGTCAGCCCTGATCATATAAGCTGCACCTCGTCACTCACCTGGCAGATCCTGGGCGACCGAAATCACTTGGTCGAACCCAAGTTGAGAGCGCCTTTGAGACTCACCGTAAGGATGACTTTCGTCAAAATTCGTCCTCTAGATGAAGCTTGGTGTAAAAGCTAGTGTTATAGCTATTTATGTTAGCCTACAGCTTCAACTTCTGCGGATCATCCGCAGCGGATGGTTTCACTTACCCATTGGCTGACACTGATTTTCGTTCAGAACTGACGGGATCCATGTCCTCTGCCTTGAATCGAGGCGTGTTAGGCTGACTATCACCCTCACATGCAGAAGTGTTGGATGCGTCCATTGCAGTACATCCAGTGACTCTGTAGTTTTGCTAATAGTGATGATGATTTGAAGTCTGAGAAAATTGAGGGACTTTATAGCCTGATGAGTCGCGGCGCACCGGTCAACGTCGACCCTGGCGGGCAAAGGGTTGTACACGAAGAAAGCCCCGGCCGTACCTGCGTCTAGAGTAGATCCGTCCTCGAGGACCCTGGCTGGGCGACGAGTTTTCGATTGGGGCTTGTTTTTGGGCGGAAAGGGAGGGGGGAGAAGGGGGGCAGCACTTGGAATTCCGTTTTCCCGTCATTACGTTCCTGGAGATGCTGCTTATTTGATGATTCCTGCAGCCGGACCTGGGAGGACTTGAATCTCGATGGAGACCGGGAAGCTCCCAGCATTCATGGCATCCAACTTGAACGAGCGTGACACCGCAGCCGCTTACCACACCCTCAGAGGCTGAGCGAAATGGGAAATTTCTCAATGCGAAGATGTTACATCAACAACAGTGCATCCGACAGCAGATTACACCTCGAGGTTCGCAAGCTAAACCTGGAGGAGCTGTTGTTCTCCTCTATCACTTCGAGAGGAGGCGTCTCGAATCCGTGCTTCACCGCTTTACAGCCTCGCACATTCGGGCCTACATCACCACATCATGGGTCACATGCCTCAACAGGAAAGAGTTTTTGGTAGGATTGAGACATTTATCAAGGGGGGCGTAATCAGAGTTCTTGATTGCTTCGTAGCGATCCCGGGCTGCATCTGTATAAATGCAATGGCTCCATATCGTTCAAAAGGCCAATTGCAGCGAAGATCGCGTTCGGTCTTATCCTGAATGACCCGTCCTTGATTCCTTGTCAATACCTGCGTTTGACAAGGCTATGTCTGGGTATCCATGCTAGAAAAACGACATTTCACGTCAAGTACATGCTTCAAACAATCACGAATAGCGAGTGGAACTTCATCATGAAACGACTTATCATCCTGTCTTTATGCGCTTCTTGAAGGACGATCCTCATCGTCCGGTAGAGGATCGTCCGGTATAGTTCCAGATCTCTCATATCCAAGCTTTTTAGGACCTTTTCACGAAGTCATGGCCCAGTGTCCTTCGACCGGGGCTTTGCACCAAGAAATTCCATCATTTTCTCGAGGGCAACAAGATCGCCGTTTATCGTCCCTGCTAAATCTTTAGGCACCCAGCCTTCGGTATATCCCCCACCGAAATCAACGACCCAGGCATCTTCAGCACTATCGATCAACACGTTATCCGGTTTCACATCGCCCCAGGAAATGCCTGCGCAGTGCAATTTCTGAACTGTTTCTTGAACCTGCGTTGCCCACTTCTCTCGAAGGTATGTCGGCGTGTCTGGCTTCGAAGCGGCACAGGACAGCGTCACGCGGCTGCAGTCAATATAGGTCAGGAGCAGGCCAAAAACTAAGCCATTCTTGTCTCGAACTAGACCTTGAAGACGCGAAACTGATAACATATTGTCCATATTGGCTGCGTGGATTTTAGTATAGTTGTCAAGCTCCCGAATGGCGGCCTTTTTATCGCCGCGGCGGAAAAGCTTGACGAATGCCACAGTTCCGTCTTTCAATAAAACTTTGCTTGGCGTCTGAGATGGGGGCGGTCCACCTGTGGGAGGTTTCTGTGGACAAACTATAACTTCGGACGGACGAAAGCATGGCCATGTAGTGCAGATTGTATCTGGTAGATCGACACCGAATCGAGACGGCATCTCACTGCCGGCGCGTTCATGAAACGGTGTGGCAATCAATCTTCCGGCGTCGGCTTGTAAGGTGTAAGACAGGACGTCGGGAAAAAGGTATTCATCAAGAGTCGAAGCTCTTTCCCCCACAGGCGATAGGCTCCTGAACACGGGGAAAAGCGGCTCAACGGCCCAGTCGTAGTAGTCTTCGACGGTAGAGCCGTCAAGCTCAAAATTGCGAGCCACTTCTAGAAAGTATAGGTACTTCTCTTTCAGTTCAGGCGAACCAGCGAAATTTTCTGCGGTCGAGCGGATGAGGAAGCACTTCTTGTTGCACATGATCATGAGCTCTGAATCAGTGTTACTGTCGGAAAATGTAAACTCGACCACACTCCATGGCGGAGGCGGTGGGAGCGACGTATTGCGCGAGGTCGGAAGCCACATTGTGGATTCACGTGGCCAAGCAAATGCGCCCCTGTCGTGGATGTCGTGGATGGTGGTTGAGCGGCAGCGTCGTAAGAAAACTTGATGTTCAGTCGCGGTTGTGACAATGGTAAGTCGGCAGTAGATGAATTCTTGGGGAACGCGAAGGTCGGTATGGATTCGAGCGACTTAGGTAAGCCGCCGACCATGTCACGCCCCAGCGGCGACCCGCCAGGCTTGCATCGTCGATCAAGCGTAACCAAGCGTGGGTGGCCGAAACACAAAAATAGATACTGCAATTAACGAAGCGCCTAGACCCACTAGAATGTAGTACCTCGGCGGGGCGGGGGTAGGGTAAACTCATTCAATCATTCCTTGCATTGCGGCAGTGGCGTTTCAAGGAGTTCCCATCGGACGGACGAGAAATAGAGTCTGCATTGTCGTTGCCTAAAGATGTCCTGCGAGCAGCAAGTAGAGAAGACCAATCAAATCCTTCAGACGAGATGAACTTGTGCACTCAGTCATGGCATTGCATCAGCAGTACAACGCACGCCCAGAGCCAGGGTCGTTTTCATAAGCGCTTAATCACTGCTAGATTTAGGTCAGCGAGTGCGTCTCCTTGGACAGCTTTGCATATGCAGACACGCTTGCCGCGTGCCTGAGGATCCGAACCCCAAAGATTATGAATCGAACGAAGCAATGATCAGGTTGGCGAGTATAAGATCGAAATGATTGTAGACCTGACGGGAAGTCCGATGGCATTTCTTCATCCTTTGAATCATCTACTAGCTCATTAAATTTTCACGCCCTTTCTCGTCCAAACAATGTGCTATCGTACTCATCGCCAGTTTCGCTGTGGCCACCGGAGATATGCGTCACCAGAATACTGTCGGAACGCGACGTACAATTCGAAAACTGGCAGATGGTCCATGTGCCCCAACCAGAGGTCTATCACAGCAGTATCAGATGCAGACTTGTGTGGCCAAATGGAATGCTATCTTTCTGACCTCAAAATCAACGGGTGGACATGCTGTTCCTGTGGTGAACAGGGAAACCGGATGGACGGCTGTCTCGGACCTCCGGGAGGGAACATGGGAGACTGTCTGCACTACGTTTGCAGATATTGCACTTACACTGCTTCCTAAGCCACGATTCCCAAAAACTAAGACCAAGAGATTAAGTGGCTCAAAGCGAGGATACAAAACATGGGAGAAAGATTTTTAATTTCTGAATGGATGATTCAATCGCTTTGGTTCGAGAAGGGATTGACTGATTTCTCTGACTAGCCTGAAAACAAATTTCCCCGGACAATAGCAAGCGATCTAACAGCACACATGGCCATACCATAAGTTTCCTTGGTGCAGCCCGTACGTCGGATTCCGAACCCGTTGTTTTTGCGCAAGTTGTCGAGCCGTACTTTCGATGGGTTATCTGTAGCCAAAATATAAAATATGAGCAATACTTTGCCGAGTCTCACTTGTGACCACCACAAGACTGGGCATTCGCTGATCGTTTCCCGTTCAATTCGCTTTTCTGAGGTTTTTCTTTCTTCGCCTTTCGCCTTTCGCCTTTCTTCTGGGCTCTCCTTCTCCCTTTTAGCCTTTCGCTGTTATCGCCCTTCCTTCCAGATCCGGCTTCGAGATTCCCTTGGTTCGAAAAAGCCATTTCTTGCTAACTCCGGGTCAGCCCAAAGCCCCGTCTCAGTAAAAACGTGCTAGTACCTTGTAAGAGAGGCAGCAAATAGCAGCAAACAGCACCGAGTAAGGTAGCCATTCAGGTAGCCTGGAGCTACTAGCCACTTGGCAGTCACTAGGTGGTGCTGATAGCTGCCAAGCCACTCAGCAACATGCTGCGCATCATGGCCCTGACCCCAGTTTCAGAAAGTGAGGGGCGCAGCGAATGCAACGCTCAACACTGTCAAAATCAGCGTCATCAGCGTGACGTACCCGCTTGGCATCGTTGGCCAGGTTTGAACCTGTCTTAAGATCGAGAGCGCATGTCGTATCTGCAACTCTTCCCTCTGTAAGCGCTGCTCCTGGGTTCCTGCATATGCATGAATTGAGTTGCGATTATGAAGCATGACACCCGTAGAATGCTATTCCTGGGGTATGAGAAGCGCGCGAGACCATTGAGATCGTTTTCGGCTAGTGCTTCTCATCGGGTTTACTACCCACCAAGGGCCCTTTACCCGCCGTCCATTCTTCAACGGCGGTTTGCTTTGCTCCTTATCCGCGACGTCGTCCCACATGGCGCGCCACAAGGACATCACGTCTCCAAGAAGGGCCGAAGACCTCAGCAACAAGTACTCCGAATTTCCTACCAACGGCGAGGTCATCGAGTTTTTAGAAACTCTTCCGCAATCTCGCCCCTTCGGTGTCTTCAATGAAGATGAGAAGCCTGAGCTTCTTCGACAACTGTACCTGCCTCTGCGGGATTTGTTTGGAACGACGACGACCACTTCGAGAGCGAATTGCTCCAAGATCAAACGGATAAATCGTCTTGCTGTCCCTGAGAGCCTTTCTCGTCGCTTTTGTCTGTGGCTTGAGGACCCTCTCGATTTCTGGGAAGCTCATTAAAACAATCCCGCAATACAGCAAACAGAAGACAGAAGACAGGGCCCGAGTTTTTCTCGAAGGTGCAGCTTACCTAGACACCCAGATCGATGAACACCGCATTCTCAGGAGGTTTGTGGCCGTCTCTGCCTACAAGCTCTTCAAGCGAGCAATTCCGACATCACGAGCCCGTATCCTTAACGCGAATATCAAGACATTCCTAATCCTTGTGAGGCTACCCACTTCCGAAACAGACATCGAGAAATATGGGAACATTATCCGACGTGGAGAGAGGCATGTGTCATTCTGCCATAGTGTGGAACGCGGCAACGATGATGAAGAGCACCTTTTCGGCCACGCCGCTGACTACGGCTTGTTGTTTTTCCCCGCCATACCGAATTCCATGTAAGTATTTTTGCAAGTCTGAACCTCGAAACAATTGTCGACTGACAGCATTTAGTTGGGACCGTAAGGGCCTGCACGGGTGTAAGGCGCACAATCACAAAAGAACAGAGAGTGAAGAACGGGGTCAATGATGGGATTGTTGATCTCTGAAGAGCTTCTTGAAGTCCCGTGAAGTCGCCCTTTTTATCCTTCAAACGACCTCCGCAATGTCTCGGAGGTCTCTTAGCGTCCTGCTCGTGACAGATTGCTCCTCCTTCCCTAAGGGCTCGTCCCGAGCCCATTAGATCCGGTATCCAAACCTTGTTCGTACTCCACCAAGAACGCCTTGTCCACGAAGTCACCCCGGGATACCCAAGAATTCTCCTCGTTCCCATGTCCCTTCCATTTCACTAAATACCTCCGACGACTCTTGGGGCCGTGATGGTCAAGAATTCGTTCGATGTCCCAGGTGGTTTCAGCCATGAACGGATTGTCCTCAGGTTCCACCAGCTCAGCGTCTCGACCTTGATACGGCTCAAGACTGCTGACAGGCAGCACATTATGGATCTTGACTGTTGAAGGCAGACGAAGACGATAAGCCAATCTGTGTCCTCCCACTACTGCCTCTATTTGATAAGGCCCAACATATTTAGCCGTCAGTTTTCGAGTAGGGCGTCTCAATGGGAGGTTTCGAGTAGAGATGAGAACCCAGTCGCCCTCCTCGAAACTCATTTGCTCACGTTTTTTGTTGTAGTGACGGGCCTGGCGTTCCTGAGCCCTTGATATCATGACAGAGGTGTGTCCGTGGAGGTCCCGAAGGTCTCGAACACGGTCTGTTGCATGGCTGCTGACGGTCTCCAGGGGGCCCTTCGCATGACCCTGGGTTCGTGGGTGGAAACCCATCAGCACCTCTGCCGGGGCTGCTCCCAAAGTTCCATGGTGAGAAGTATTATAACTGAACTCAGCCAGCGGCAGCTTATCTATCCAGTCCGATTGTTCTTTGTTACAAAAGGTCCGCAGGTATTGCTCAATCGTCTGATTGATCCGCTCGGTTTGGCCATCCGTCTGCGGGTGGAAAGCTGTGCTGAGGCGACGCTTGCACTGCAACAAGTGACAGAACGTTGCCCAGAACTTGCTTGTGAATAAACTGCCGCGGTCGCTTACGATACCATCCGGCATCCCGTAATGCTTGAAAATATCCCTCAGGAAGACTTCCGCCAAGCCGTCGGTAGAGAGGCGCGACGACACTGGGATGTATCGAGCGTAACGCGTCAACCTGTCGACCACGACTAGGATGCTGGCATAAACCTTCTTCTCGCATCGAACCGGCGGAAGATCCGTGATGAAGTCCATAGAAATCTCCTGCCACGGGCGACTCGGCGCTGGCAGTGGCGCAAGTAACCCGTAGGGCTTGTGATGTCTCGGCTTCGCGAGCTGACATTCGCGGCAGGTCGACACATAACGACGCACATCTCTGCGCAGTCCGGGCCAGTAGTACTGCACCTGGATTCGCTTCGACGTCTTGGTTCCACCTTGATGACCAGCAACTTCGTCGTCGTGGAATAGCATTAAGATCTCGTTTCTCAAACCCGCAGGCACGAAGATCTTTCCGTGATAACATAGAAGTCCCTCGTCGTTGGTACTCCAGACCTCCGACGATGACTCACCGACGGTAGCTTTATCAGGAGTACCCACAATCTGTTTCTGTCGCGCAACAAAGGCGTCCCCTCGCTGTGCGTCCAGAAGAGCATTTTGCAGTGACTCCTGTAATGCTGATGTCGTTACAGCGGTGCCCTTCTCCGACAACGTCGTCCTCGACGTTCTCAAGACTCGAGCAACACGCCTGAGATGTTGGAGCTTAGCTCTTCCATCAGCGACAGGGACGACCAGGTGCGACCCGGCCTGATCGCATTCGACAGCCTGTCTAGAGTACACACGGTCCCTATCCGCAGACTCACAGGGAAACAGCCGATCGTTTACAAGGGCGACGGGGACAGCCGGTCGCGAACCGGTCTGCTCGCCAAATCCGACAGCCTGTCTTGAGCACACACGGTCCCCAGCCGCAGGCTCACAGGGAAACAGCCGGTCTGTTACATCTGAGACGATAGGGACAGCCGGTCGCGAACCGTACTGATCGCCATCACCAGAAGCCTGTATTGAACACACACGGTCCCCGTCCGCAGGTTCACAGGAAAGTCTCTGGTCAAACTTATCGAGGATCGACTGAACGCACGGATCTCGCAGCCCGGCTGTTCTAGTCAATATCTCGTGATCCGGCCGTCTTGATAATCCATCTGCAGGATTTTTCAAGCCCGGCCGATAGATAATCTCGAAGTCGAAACTGCACAGCTGGTCGAGTGCATTTACCTGTCGATTTGTTAGCTTGGTCTTGGTCATGAAGTATTTATGATTCAAATGATCCGTCAAGACAGTTGTCTTTTGTTCTGTGTATGCAAGGTAATGACGCCATTGGCGAAAAGCTTCCGTAATAGCCAGCAGCTCACAGTCCGGCGTTGCGTATCTGGTTTCTGCGTCTTGAAGCTTCCGCGATAGGAACGCTACCGGATGCCAGCGATCGGTGTGGAGCTGTGATATGATTGCACCAATCGCGAATTGCGATGCGTCTGTCTCGATTCGTATAGGCCTGTGAGGGTCAAAGTGCTTGAGAATCGGACCATTTTGGAAGGCCTTTTTGATTTCTTCGAATGCCAGCAATGCGTCTTCCGGCAGCGAAAATGGCTTCTTCGCGCGCTTCCGCAGGCAGTCAGTTAGTGGAGACACAACCTTGCTGTAGTTCTTGATGAAGCGACGGTAGAAGCCTGTGAAACCGAGGAAGATCTGGATGTCTTTGATGGACCGCGGTTTTGGCCACTCTGCAATGGCTTCGATCCGTTCCTTTTCCATGTGTATCCCATTTTCATCGACCACAAAACCTAGGAACGAGACTGCTTTCACTGAGAATTCGCATTTACTCAAGTTGGCGTAAAGTTTTGCTTTCCTCAATCTTTGCAAAACTTCCCTGACCTGGTTCTCGTGCTGCTCTGGGTCTTCGCTGAAGATGAGAATGTCGTCCAAGTAGACAACGCAGGTGACGTCTACCAAGCCTTCTAGTGCATCGTTGATGTACTGCTGAAATGAAGCTGGGGCGTTGACTAGCCCAAACGGCATAACCTGATATTCGTAATGACCGTAATGGCATCTGAAGGCCGTCTTCCATTCATCTCCTTCACGGATTCGCAATCGGTGATAAGCGTCTTTCAAGTCTAGCTTGGTGAAGACTTTGGCCTTGCCCAACCGATCCAAGATAGCGGAGATCAGGGGAAGGGCAGTCCGATTCTTCTTGGTCATCCGATTTAAGCCACGGTAGTCCACACAAAGTCGCAATTTCCCTCCTTTTTTAGGTACGAAGAGAATGGGTGCGCCTGCGGGACTTATCGATCGTCTGATCCAGCCTTTCTTTTGGGCCGACGCGATGTACTCGCGCAAGACGCAAAGCTCGTGTTCCGAAAGGCTGTAAATCGGGCCGGCAGGCGGTATCTGTCCGTTCTCGAGATCAATCGGATGCGAACGTCCAGAAAGGGGCGGCAGTCTTGCAGCCTCTTCTTCGGAAAATACATCGGCCCAGTCTCGGTATGCTGGCAGTACTCTTGGAGTGAAGGCCTCGTGAGGTACATTCGTGTCTGCCTCATGGTCATCATTCAACGTTGATATCGGGTGATGAGTTTTCATTAGACGCCTGATGCTTTTGGCTCCACGGGCAATGGGAATCCGTTGCGGGTCGGTCGCAAATGCCCAAGTAAGACAGCTTCCTCGTTCAAGCAGCAAGCTGACGTGCTTCAACCAGGGTTTGCCCAACCAGAGCCCTTCATCATCCGCCGCTGACGAGATCAGGAATCCGATGCGGAGAATCCTCTCGACTCCCCAACTGTCCTTGGACTTGACCAAGATGAAGATACTTCCCTGCACGTCAATTTTACCGTGGTTGGCCGCCTCAGGTCGCTCCGGCGTCGGCTCCACACGCTGCCAATCATTTTGCGAGAGGAGTCTAGGGGAAATCAAATTGTAATGGCTGCCTTGGTCCAACAAAGCCAGCTTTTTGTTCGACCACCGGCCATCCTGTCGTAACTGGTAAGGGATCCAGTTCTCTTTGTCTCGAGACAGGAGCCGGTGCGGTCCCTAATCTGTTTCGTCATGTTCTTGTTGGATCCGCCGGACGCCATTGGCACCGGTGGCCAGGTCGGAATGCCGGGCCGTGGTGTGTCGGCCGTCTCCGCACTTTTTACAATCCGGCTCGGTACAATTCGGCCTTACGTGCCCGAACTTCCCGCACTTGTAGCAAGTACCGGGTTTCTCCTTGAATGGCGGAGCAACTTCCCGGTCGTGATCGTTTGCCATGCTGGAGTGCCCGGTAACGCGGTCGTGTTGATAGCCTCTATCGTGAAAATCGTCGTCGTATTCATGACCTTTCCCTACCAAGTCATTCCACGATTTTGGGTAATTTTGGGACCGAAACAAGTCCTTGATGTCCTTGTTGCAGCAGAACAGGAACATCTCTATGCGCAACCAGTCGGGAATGGTATGAGGAAATTCGCTCTCGATTGCACGGTACTCGCGAAAGAAGTCTCGAAATGACTGTCGGGGCTTCTGCTTCAACGTGGTCAAGGCCGTGTACGCATTCCGAGTGCGACCCCGAGGATTGTTAATGTTGCTCCAGAGCCAGTCTTGCATATCTCCCCACGTCATGTTCTCCTCACTGCCATCAAATCTGATCTGGAGGTTGTCCAAAAAGTCCCTCCTCAATGTCTGGCTGAGGTGCCCGGCGGCTAGTCGAATCCTTCTTTGCTCGTCCCGATAATGGCGGGGGTGCTCCCTAAACACCCACTCAAGCGTCCCGACAAAAGTGGACAGCTCCGCGGCCGAACTTCCGCGAAACTGCTGGATCTGTACTTGATTCTTGTTCTTGGGTTCGTAAATAGGGGATCGCTCTCGAAATCGCTCGTCATGGCGAGAAGAGCGAGACTCACAGTCGGGCGACCTCGAACGTCTACGTGACCGCTTTTCGCCCAAGATGTTCAACAGCTGCTGGATCTGTTCACCCTGTTGTCTCGAGTTACTAATCTGTTCGTCGAGCCGTTGGCGAATCTCGCTTAGCTCCGTCTGTGGCTGCTGGATTTCATCGAGAGCCACGTGGGAAGCGGGGCCGGTCTCTTTGCTATGCAACTCTTCCTTCCTTTTCTTTGCGGCCCGAGCGGCAGCTAGCTGGTCTAGCCTCTTCTGGGTCATGACCCTTCTTCTGTCCGTTCTTTGTAGAGGTTCAGCTTGGGCCTCTCCACTTTCCGACATTGATTCAATTTCGTCCGACTCGTCGACGTGGACAACCTGAGCTGACGACGGACATTGCGTCTGTGAAGAGGAGTTTGCCGTCTGCATCTGGTTCATGTGGCGCTCCACCGCTCTGGCTAAGTCCGAAGGCAGTTGTGATAAATCCATGTTTATCGACTGATCCCGTTCAACGGTCCCTGTGCCCTAAGGGGTAGAGAGATCAAACTGTAAGGCGCACAATCACAAAAGAACAGAGAGTGAAGAACGGGGGTCAATGATGGGATTGTTGATCTCTGAAGAGCTTCTTGAAGTCCCGTGAAGTCGCCCTTTTTATCCTTCAAACGACCTCCGCAATGTCTCGGAGGTCTCTTAGCGTCCTGCTCGTGACACAGTGGCATCTGTCAAGTGCGCGTGGGGTATGGATCGTCGGCTAAAACGGCGGGAAATTCCCTCTTTTAATGCATAAGGTGGACAATCCAATCAGCGAGAAATCATGCGCCACGCTGTCCCTATGGTGCGTCGGGTTATTATAGTGAAGACCACGCTATGATGTCGTTCCATTTTGAACCAACACTATCAACTTTCATAGTCGTGGATTCATGCTGGACTAGTGCCAAAAAATTGTTCGAACAAGGCACTTTAGCTCTGAGTTAAAACTGCAAAACGTAGGTGGAGAATTTTCCCTCTGAAATCTCTGTCCTTTCTGATCCACATTGACTCCCTCTCCTGGTCATGGCGGCGCATGTGGGAGAGTGATTCGGACGTATACATAGCTCAAGGGAAGTCACCAGACCAACTCGCCGGCACTTTGAGGACACAGTAATCATCTCGTCCAAAGTCGCTGCGCCTTCTTCTTTCCAGTTTCCTGATATTGCCTGACGGCTGTCGTTCAAAAATGTTAATACTGCTTGTCGCATTTCGACTTCTTGCAGCGGCGAAGGCTGCCTCGACAGATGAGCTGATGGCCACGGGGTTCGCGGATCAGTTACGGGCAAGGATGCAACTTGATTGGACGATCCCGGTCCGATTCGAACTCAACGAAACCAAGCCTTGTTCATTTGATGCCGATCATCTCCTTTGTCGACAGGCACAAGTTTCGCGACGCGAAACCTTGCTGAAGCCTTCAAACGGTCTCGTCGAGTTCGATATTGAATACGAACGCATCCCGCAAACTCGCTTCTTGAACCTCAACCAGCATCCCGCGCCTATGCATGCCGAGCAATCTGTTTGGAACACCACTGGAACTGACCAAGGTTGGAATGTCGGGGCCTCGTATAACATGCGAGGTATTACGATCTCGGGTGGCGTGTCTGAGGGTTCTCACCGATCCATCATGGTCATAAGCTCGTTGGGAATCTCGGAGTCATGCCCAGCAGGTCATTGTCGATTCGAGAATTGGGCCTACTATGCCAAGCTCAAAGGCACATGTCAACGCGAGGCAGTCATTGAGGACTGCGCCGAAGCGAAAGACGCATGTGAGCTTACCAAGCCGCCGGACGTACGCCATTGGATCAGATCCAATTGCGGGCTAATTGGATGGTTCGCAAACGGTTTATGCGAAATACCACTACGGGCATGGGACGTATGTATGCGCTATTACTCCGAAAGTGATAAGATTAACCTCGAGGACCTGGTGCATGAACTCGAAGAGTCATGCACATTTCGCTGGGAAGCAGAAAGCCGCGTATGCTCAGGCGCCAAGGCGTGGGCCCAGGATATATGCTGGAGAAGTGACGGCCTACGATACGGCAGGGACAGAGAGTCAAATTGCTCCCTTCGCACGCCGGTGCTCGAGACGAATCAAAAACAGCTCACTACGCTAGTTTTTGTTCAAGAAAAAATCGCCGAAAGCAACAGTCCGCGAGCCACGAACGCGAGGAAAGACTGTATTTTTCAACTTAGTACAGGCCAGTGGTACGACTCTATTCAGGACAAATACAACTCCCCCAAAGAAAGCCAGACAGCCTGGGTCACGCACCCAGACACCCCTAAGCCAGTTATCCCAGAGAGCGTAAGGCTCCCCGACTGTCCGCCGAGTATGGACAAGCTGCAACAGGACACCTCACCGCCGGCATTAGGTTCAAGTCTTGCTGTTGCGGGAGTTAAGGGCTCCGGGTGGCTTCGCCCGCCCGCCCGCCGTCTCGGCATCGTCCCGGCCCATGATCTCGTCCGCCGATAAAAACGGGCTGCAAACGTCGGCTTCCTTCACGATCCCTTGCACCTGCTGCCAAAACGGCGAAATCAACCACAAATACCAAATCAACAACCCCCCCACCTCTCACGGCATGTATCGATGGATCACTTCGGCTTGCCCCGTGCTACGGAACCCTTGTGGTACGACGTCACGAAACATATCATCCCGTCATGCGCCAACTCGGTGTCGGTCGCGCTGCTGGTCTGCCTATCATTGTCGTCATGAACCGCTGCACCCGGGCCCTGGCCTTGCTCAACATCCCCTCGGCTCGCTTCCCGTGCCTCGTCGTCCCCGTATCCCTGCGTGAACCATGGTTCTGTCCGTCTTTTACTGCTCATAACGCGGGACTGCATAACGCGGGACTGCGGGATTGTCGACTTGACTGGCCTGTTTTCACTGCGTTCCCGTGGCTATGACATCCGCGCTGTTTCGACAATCGTAACCCTAACCCTTAACCTGGGCTCCCCTCAACCCCTAGCGTTGACCCTACCTTGACCCTAACCCTTGATCCATCTCTTCGGCACGTACTGGTCTGGCCCAACTCCCGCCGGTGGTGGGGAACCTGATGCTTCGATACGTGTCGACGGTACGTACTGCTTTTCGACGTCTGCACCACGGACGTGGCGCCTCTCTCGGCCTCATTGGTGGACGACGGTCCACCTGCTCGACAACGGCGTTGAATTGAAATGGGAATTCCTCTTCCTGTCAATGATTTCCTGGCTGAAAAACCTGATCATCTTCATCTTTACACTCTTACCTTTCTAATGATAGCAGGCACGTCCATTTTACCGACCATATGGTCTACGAGTTCACCTCTCGTTCTTTCTACGAGTTTGCCCCCCTGTCTTCATTAGCGCCATTTCTGTTTGTATGGTGTTTTCTACGAGGCAGCAGGCAACCTCGTCGCTGAATTATTGATAGACGATTCGGGAGCGTTAGGTAAGCCGCGCGCAAGCGCCGGCAGCGGCCATGGCACCAGCCTCAGGTTGGCATGCCGACCCCAATGCCTCGAGACAAGGCAGACGATCGCCGCCAGACACGGCGACTTTCTATATCGCATCCCCGGCCTAGCTTCCTGACAGCGGCTCGACAGGACGACCCCTCATCCGTGGCCCAACAGCCGGGCCAGACAACCCTCCCTGATGGGACAATCAACGCTGCCGTCACGGAAGGAGCGCAGCCAGAAACCCCGAACTTCCGTAACCCGGCCAAGCCTATTGACCATACGCCAGTCTCCATCATCGACGCGGTTGAAAGTATTGCCCGCGATCAAACGGCAGCCCACGAGGCTAACGTCCTACGGGTCCTTAGCAAAGTATTTGACGAGGCAACCAAGCATTTCACCTCCGACACCGAGAATAACATCGCCAAGCAAGTCGCCGCCAGGTTCCTAAACTTCTGGAAGCAATCACTCGCCGAATTTACAGAACCGCCAAAACCCACGTACAGCAGCGTTCTCGCCGCTGGCCCAAACCCCAAAGGACAGCTGGCCATAAAGCCTCCTGCCCCACCACAGCGAGACTTCCGACCCGCCCTTCGCTTTCAAGAGCGACCGCCCGTAGTCCCACCGAAGGAGGACCTACGCGTCTTCGTAAGACTCGCAGCCGGCGCCCCGGCCCGAAGCCATGAAAGATACGCAATCCGGACCCACATCGCCGCCAGAATCGGCATCGACTTGCGCCGTATCCCGGCAGCCTTTCCGGTAATTACGGGCTGGGCTGTGCAGGCATCGGACATGGCCACGCGCGACCTACTTGTGCAACGACAGGCGGAGTGGGCAGCAGACCTGCAAGCTACGGCCGTAGAGATAAGCCAGACATGGCACTCATATGTAGTAGCCGAATGTCCCCGTAGGCTGACAGACCTACAAGGTGTTGAGATTGACTACGAAGAGGCTGTCAAAGAAGAGATTACCTGCCAGACCGGACTGAATCCCATCAGCATACGTCCTTCCCGACATGACTCGGTCGACATGCCCACCAAGACCCTGATTGTTTCTTTTCTGGAGCCCACCCAAAGACCGTGGCGACTTTTCGGCGCCAGCCGTTTCGCCCGCTACATCGACAAGCCCAGCATTCCCAGCCAATGCGATAGATGGTGGGATTTCCACGCTCGCCATAGCTGCGACCGGACGGCGCGGTGCCGACAATGCGGCAAGACTGACCATCGATCGCTGTGAAGAGTGCGCCGCTCCCGCGCAGTGTGCAAATTGCCTCGGACCACATTCTGCCGATGACCCTAAATGTCCTGCCCGCTCCAAGCGCGTCCACGGCATGGTGCGGCCTCTGACGAGAGAGGAGAGGAGACTGGTCAGGCAGGCAGGAGCCCAGCTCTTCGCGCAGCAAAAGGTGCAGACGGCAAAGCAAAACGTGCCCAAGCAATCTCGCCAGAGCTCAGTCTCAAGCCAATTGGCTCCCTTGGAGCCGGAGGCAGCCGGCGAAGATGGAGGCTCCGGCAGAAACGTCACTCAAGAGCGAGCCGCTCTCTCACCCCCATGCATCGTGGTGGCTACGTCGCCGCCGCGCGCTACTGATGACGGACAGTTCACCCCTGTCGTCCCGTCGAAGAAACGACGCACTAGCCCGGTGACACTGCCGTAATGCATCGCTGTCCCCCAAATACTCGAAGCGGAAGGAAAGCCTTACGGATCTTTCAAGCCAACGTCGGCAAGATCCCCGCGGCACATGACACCGCGCTTCCGCTGGCTGGTTCGGAACGATTTGACATCGTCCTGCTGCAGGAACCATGGACGGGATTAAGGGACGGCCGGGGCCTCACGAAGACGCACCCGGCCTACGACACCTTTTCCCCAGTAAACGACTGGGACGGCCGCGATACTCGCCCGAGGGTCATGACATACGTCCGACGCTCCGCAGGCCTCGCTGCCGACCAAAAGAGGCCTATGGCGACTCGTGGCATTCTTTGGCTCACAGTGAATGGCGTAACGGTAGTTAAATTCTATCGGCAGCCAGACTACGACACGGCCTTGGAAATCTTGCCCGCTTGAACCCCGACAGATAGGTGCCTGGTAGCTGGCGATTTCAATGCTAAACATCCTAGCTGGCAGGCCGGTCGACGGCTGGGTCGCGGTGAAGATAGAGCGTTCTGGGCAATCGACAATCGACTCAGCCTCTTGAATGCTGTCGACGTGCCGACCAACCCACGCGGCAACACGGTCGATCTTGCGTTCTCTAATATACCACTGGCTGACGTAGTGATTGAGGATCACTTAGCAACCGGCTCCGACCACTTCACCCTGAGCGTCACGCTGCCTGGTCGGGACCTAGTACCCCTCCCCATAAGTAGGGTCTGCCTCGACTCCGACGAGCACTTGAAGCGATTCGTCGAGCTCGTGGAAGCCGGCGCAGCTTTTGTCCTGCCCACCACCGCATCTCCCTCCGAACTGGACAGCTTTGCTTCGGCACTCGTGAACCTTCTCGGGTCTGCAGCCAGGGCTGCGGGCCAACCCGTTCGTAAGACAGCACATGGTGCGTTGTGGTGGACTGAGGAATGCGCAAAGGCCGCGGCTAACTATCGCGCGTGGAGGAGAGTGTACCCTCTCGGCTTCGACCGAGAGGTGCAGCTAGCCAAGCGGGAATTCCGCAACGTAGTGCGCCGAGCGAAGCGCCTATACTGGCGTGGTCTGATCGACAGCTTCACCGACAATGATTCCGTCTTCAGGGCGGTCCGCTGGCTGAAGTCTCCAGGGCCGTTTCAAGCGCCTCCGTTGCAAGTAGACGGCCAGGTGTATGAGACGCAACTGGATAAGGCCACCGCCCTACGACGGGCCACTCTGGAGCGGCGCGTAGCAAGCGATGATATTCCAGACCCGTGGATCCCCCGTGAAGACGGATAAGACAGTCCCTTTTACTGATCAGGTCTCCTTTACCGAAGTCAGCGACGCCACTCTACGGACGGGCAACACGTCCCCGGGCGCCGACAACATCACGGTGCGGATGCTACGTGCTGCATGGCATGCAATCGGAAGCCTCGTTCACAAGTTGTATCAAGGCTGTCTCAACGTCGGCCACCACCCGAAAGCCTTCCGGGAAGCGGAAGTGGTCATGCTTGCCAAGCCGGGACGCAGGGACCTTTCCTCCCCCCGAGACTGGCACCCAATCTCTCTTTTGTCCTGCCTTGGCAAGGGTCTCACCGACTCATCGCACGGCGCCTAGCGTGTGCCTCGGTTCACTTCGGAGTACTGCACCCACAACAAGCCGGCGCGCTTCCGAAGAGATCAGCCGTGGACCTCGTTGCTGCCTTAGGACACGACATCGAGGAGGTATTCGCACGCAAGCAAGTTGCGACACTGGTGACCGAGCCTGGCGCGCTGGGTCGGCTCGTTCATGCAGGGCAGATCGGCACGCGTCCGCTTCCAAGACATCGTAACGGAGTCATCGCCCCTCTAGTGCGGCCTCCCATAAGGATCGCCCGTCTCGCCGATTCTCTTCCTATTGTACACGGAACCTATCTATCGCCTGGGCGACGTAAATAGTCGTTTCGGTTACGCTGACGACACCGCCATTCTTTGTGTCGGTGATAGCCTTGATGAAACGTCTGCCGCAGCGTCCCACCACGTGCGTGAGCTTCTTTCGTGGGGTGCCGCCAACGGGATTTCCTTTGATCATGAGAAGACAGAAGTGATGCACTTCTCTCGAACCAAGCCCAAGGTAGCGCCGCCAGTGCTCCATGGCGACATCGAGAAGCGGCCAGGCGACGCGATGAGTTGGCTTGGTGTCTGGCTCGACAGCACTCTCTCATTCAAGACTCACGTCGTGGAATGAACGTCCAAGGCGCAAGTTGTTGCGTGCCATCTCAGAAGACTGACAAACCCCCATGCATGGCCCTCTGCCGGGTGCCTTGCGGCGAGCCGTCTGCGCTTGCGTCCTCCCCGTGCTACTGTACGCGGTGGAGGCGTGGTATCCTGGCCAGACGTGCCCACGCTGGACGAAACTTCCAAGGAGGGGCCGTCGAGGATTAGCAACCTCGTCAAGAAGATGAGTAAAGCACTCTATACGTCTCTCCGGGCCATTCTACCGGTTTGGAGGACGACACCGACGGATGTACTGCATAGGGAGGCGGGGATACCGCCTATTCCTCTGCTTCTCGAAGCGCGTCGATTGGCCTTTGCCGCTCGACTCAAAACTCTCGACAAAGCTCATCCGCTCGCGAAGCGCACGTTGCGAGCCAGATATCCCGCCGTCATGAATACAACAGTCGAGTTGAAGTACCGAAAACCGCCACCGCCCTTCCGGACAAGACTGCGACGTACCGACGGAATGCTAACGTGCTGCCCAAGGCCTGCCCTTCTGCAGCGCGGGTTTGCTGAAGAACTGACGGCGCCGCTGCAGGGTGCGTCGAAACACGAGACGGCGAAGAAATTCCGCTCTTGGCTGCAGACATTGCCGCCGCGAACTCTTGTCGTCTACTCTGACGGGTCTCGTTCCGAGGAAGGCCACGTCGGATACGGCTATGCTGTCCACCGAGACAACTCCACAGTCTTGTGCGCCAAGGGCCGTCTCGGACCTGCTGAGGTGTTCGATGCCGAAGCGAAAGGAGCGCTTGAGGGATTGAAGGCTGCGGTGAGCCTCCCAGACTCTGACCACATCTTCGTGTGTCTCGACAGCATCGCGACGGCAAGGTGCCTGCGAGGCACGCCAAGCGACTCATCACAAGATGTCTTTCTTGGCTTTCAAGCTTTGGTGCGGCAACACGGAGCCGTGGAGGTCTATTGGATCCCCGGCCATGCCGGCATCCCAGGTAACGAGGAAGCTGATGCTCTAGCGAAAGCGGGGGCGTCTCTGCCAGAACCTGCTGATAATGCCCCGTCGCTAGCGCGCCTGCGAAGAATCGCCCGACAGCGGCCGAAAGAGGCTTTCAAGACCTGGTGGCAAGCCTCTGCACCAGAGCACTACAAAGCTCTAGATCTCGCGGCAACGACTGGCTGCCCGCCAGAATTGGCGCTCTCTCGGCCACTGCTCCATCATTTGCTGGCAGCAAGGACGGGCCATGGAGATTATGCTGACTATCATGAAAGGCTCAATCATCAGGGTGCGCGACTGACGTGCTCATGCGGCCGACGCAAAGACCCGACACACATCTTCTATTGCCGGAAGGTAGCACCCCGACACCGCGTAAGGCTGACACCGTCGCCGCCCAGAGCTATTGCCTGCGCAATCGGCAAAGACTTTGATAAGTTTGTCAAACTGGCGAAATCAAGCTCCTTCTTCGGGGGAATCTCCCACCGAGACTAGACCACCCTTGCTCTTCTTCCTCTTCCCGGTTATCCGTCCAAACCCCTCCTCTCATTCATCGGCCTCGAATGGCACTACGGTCTCGCGACCAGGTGCCTGCCGAGGCCTTCGCGGGCTGCAAGGCCCTTACCATTTCTGCTGACCAATTTATAGACAGCCTCTTTCAATACGCCTGGACGTCCCGCTGACGGGCAACGGGCTTATCATGAGCGTCATTGAGCCGATGAAATGCTGGATAGGGACGGAACGGGAGGTCCACAGGTAGCGAACTACGAGCGCTGGGTGCATTTGGATGGACAGTGGTTTTCGAGGGATCTATTTGGGACACTTTTTCTCTAACTAGCTCAGCACTTCCCGTGCTCCCTCGCGGAGACCTGTGAGCCACTGGCAGGGGGGCGAAAAATACACTGAACTGAACTGAACTGAACTGAATCAACGGTGAATCTTGTCTCTACAGTCGAGCCGTCTCGGTAGTCAATGGCCCGGGTATTTACGTTTCCCGAACACCTTTTTGAGGGTCAGGGTGTCACACAGGAAGCGAGTCCCAATCTCACCACTTCCTTTGTCAAGATCAAGACGCTTGTTCACGGTGCTGCCTACTGCCTAGTAGGCAGTCACGACTAGTCAAGCTGCTGCCTGCAGGCAGCAGCAGCATTCACTCCCTCTTTTTATTTGCACGATCGCGCAAGGCCCTGATACCAATTAAACCATTGCAATTCGCCTTGTTCGGTCATTGCGTACTTCTGCTTCAGGGTGGCTACGAGCTGCTCGGCCACAGCGGTGTTGTCTGCCCAGTATAGAAAGACGATGTCGTCCACAAAGAAGAAAACGGTGAGCCATTAGTTCTGGAAAATGTATGGCTCATCCGGGCGTTGGGTCAGATCTAATTCCTCGAAGGCAGCTGTCGGGTCCTTTTGCCAAAGAAGAGGTGATCGTCGAGGGCCATATAGAGCCCTAAGAAGGCGAAGCAACCATCCTTGTCTGTAGTAATCGTCGGGAAATAGGACGTAAACTTCTTCCTCTTCGTCCAGGAGGCTGTTCGTGAATGCGTTGAACGCGTCAAGCTGACGGGTTTCGAGATCCAATTTGGCTGTGGACAGCCATGAGAATGCGGAAAGAACGTCCCGCGAGAGTTGCAACATGGGTGTCCTTGTCACCGAGCTGTTGGAGGTCTCCTCAGACGCATAAGCGGGCCTTAATTTTGATGAGGAAGCTGTGCTTGTCGAACTTGTGCTTGAAGACCCAGGCGAGCGGCAGCGGCTTCCTTGTCGCCTGGTCTTTCGGCACGACACGGAAAGTATTTCTCTCCTGAAGGGACTTCCATTCCGCGTGAGCTGCGTCTTGGAACTGTGGGCCGAAGCAATGGGCTTGCAGCTCCTTGTATCTCTGCGGTTCTGGCGGTAGAGACCGTCTGTGAAGCTTTTCTTCCTTGCCGAGAAAGAACGAACTGTTGGGCTTGGCATTTTGCGAGGAAAATACGCCAAAGTCTCGCGGCTGGCGAGGCCGATTCGATCGCCGACGCTGCTGGACCTCTTCCTCAGATAGGTAAATTTCGTGTGCGGAATGCGGGATCGATGAACGGATTGCATGAGAGGTATTCTTGCCCAATCATGGCGAGAGCGAGCCAATGCTCCATATTAGACAATCCCAATTGGCACTGCAGTGCAGTTTGCCGCGGGGGACAGGGCAGGACAGTTTGGTTTGACCATCAAGGTTAGTAGTGCGCCGCGTCTGAGTGCACTGGAGGTTGGTTCGGGAGAGGCACACGCACTGAAGCAGCCGTTTGGGGTCCTTATACGCACTATTTGCACTATGGGGATTCCTGCTGAAGGTGCGCATTCATACTGAACTTGCGCGTTTCGCTTTCGACTGGGAGACTTCCCCGAGGGAAAACATTATTTAGACTAGGAAAACGACGCGTTTTGCCAGCGCGACGCGTTAGTCGTCATGAGCGCGGCGTTGAAGCGACGCTATGGCGTAGATTCAATGGCGAAACTTGGCGGTGAAAATTCGTCCAACATTAACCATATACCTTATTGCCAACATGATCGAGCGCATAATTGTATTGACAAAGAATGAGAATGGGTATGCTGTATTATCACAATACGGGAAACCGCATATCGTATCATATGTATTGGGACGTGTCCTATGATTCTCTTGTTGATTCTCACACTGATCTGGAGTAACGAGACACCAATGCACCATGTTTCATCATTTATTGCGTCACCAGCCTCGATCGGAAGGTCTACTCATACACATACGTCAAGGAACCCCCCTTGGGGACGGAAACCTAGAGAAATTATGTTGGTACAGAGTGTGCATCGCCGGGTGCAGCAAGACTTACAGTGCAGCCCCGGATTCCGTCTTCGCCCTGCCTAATGGCCTTCCCGTTATGATAGATGACGCCATTCTCGAGGAAGCATTCTTCATCGCTAATAGAGCCTTTGATCCGGATGTTGAAGTTCAGAGGGCCCTGGACTTTCTTGGGATCATGATGAGAAAGACTCATCCAGGCGATGCCCTGCTCGTCAACGCCTCCGCCGATGATGACCGGCGCGTAATCGCCAGCGCCAGCGGTCGAGTTTGACCATGTACATGCCTTTTCGCGTACGAGGCCGGCTTGATTGACGTACCAATGAGCCGACGTCGGCGCGTTGTCCTTTGTGCTGAGGTAATCCTTGAGGAAAGGAATCCAAAGAGGAATCGTCTGGCCGGGTTGCGCAACGGCAGGCACGACCATGGCCTCATCTCCTGGATAGACGGTTCGACAGGTAGAGATGACCTTGCCAGATTTGTTCTCAATCTTGATTTCGGCCGCGCTCGGTCGGCACAGATTCTTATACTTCGTGCTTGTCAGGGCCAAGTAGCCGTCTGCAGTGCAGTGAAGGCCGCCCACGGACTCATTCTTGGAACCCTGCGCTTCAGGCCACTGTGTCTCGGCATATCCTGGAGGGCAGGCATACGCGCATGTGCAGCCAGGCTTGCAACTAGAACAAGCACCGTTGACGTCGATCGCGACCTGATTTTCCAGGGGACCCATGCCGACGTTTTGCAGACTCGACCAGGGACCGGTCTTCAGCCAGTCCAGTCTAACAGCACCATACTGACTGGGGAATTCGGAGCACTTGTACTTGCCACTCGGGAAATCGGTTGTCAGGTCAAAACTGACCTTCCGGGAAGTGCTTGGCCCGCTTGGCTGTGTCTGTAGAGCTTCCTGCTTAGAGGCTTCCGGCTTGGGTACCTTGGGCGTCGACGGCTCGAACGGGAGCGGCGAAAACGGCGATGAGGAAACTTTTGGCACGTTTTTGCGGGTCGCCGAGGGCTTTATGCCCGTGAGCGCGCTGGTCGTGATGTCTGCAGTAGCCGATAAAGACGGGCTAGGCGTCGGAATAATCTCACTCAGAATAACATACTTGTGCTCGGCGAGTCCTATCTTGGCCTGATCAGGTGGAATGATGGAGCTGGTGGTGGCTTTGTTGCCGGATTGCTTGTTCACAAGCACGTAAACCTCAAGTGTATCAACGGCGGAAGCCGTGACAGCGGCGATCGCTGCACCGGAAGTTAATGTTGACTCGACGGTGTTGGTAATGGTTCCAACACCTTCAAGATGATTGACCGCACCTTGGGCCATGATGGTGTTTTCATTAGCGGATGCAACGGCCCTTTGACGGTGGTGGACACGGTGAAGGTGGTTGTGCGAAAGAGTGGTGACCCCAACCACTAAAAGTATCAAGGTCAAGACGCTCCTCATATCGGATTCAATAGCGAAAAGTATGAAATCTATGTTCCTAAGAGAGGTATGCAATCAATCATCAAGGGCAAAACGACTCCTGCTGGGTTCTTACGGAGAGGACCGTGTTAAATCCCGAGAAGCAACGTACCTCAGCTCCTAGTACTCCTGGTTCAGAGGCGTCTTATCCCCGAAGAGTGAAATCGACTTAGTCAAGATAACTGGTGCAGCTAGTGATGCGAGGAGTGAGGCGATGTCAGAGGTACGGATTGCAACGAAGGGAACGGAATCTTTATGTGCTGTGGGGAATAGATCGATGCGGCGTGGGCAGATGACAGAAATTGCGCGAGAAGCGAGGACTGGGAGGCGATAACATCAATGCCCGTGCATCTAGGTCATGCATGTACCCTGTCTCGTCGATGGAGTCACACGCGAGAGAAGGTTGCGATATGGTGGAGTTTGTGGGCTGACCTGGGAAATTGCCATGGGAATTGATGTATTCGTACGGGCATAACACTTTTACTATTCGTACACAGGCATGACTCTTACACGGGCATGACTTTTACGACACCTGATTCGCTGAATTTCCGGAGGCCCAAAAATACAGTCTCTGCGGCCCCCTCCTCTAACAGCTCACTTTCTGCCCCGTATCCCACGGAAACTCAGGTCCGTGAACCTGTCCTGTGTATAACAACAGAGATCACTTGCTGGCACGATCACATTATACGACCAATCGATCGAAATGTCTCGGATCGAAATGTCTCCGTGGCCGAGCTTGAGGTCTTACTACAATGGAACAAAGAACCGCTTCTCCGTCGCCGTCGCTCTCCAGCAGCTACCACTGACTTCTACGTCTTCGAATGCTGGATTGTGTCCTACGCCCAGTCACGTACCCCTGTAGTTCTTCCTTTTCCCAGCCTAGATGACTGTCTGCGTTTTTGGCGCTGGGATGGCAATTCCCTGGCTTGCCAAAGAATCCGTTATACCACAGCTTACAAGCCCTTGGTTCTCGGGGCTCTTAGGCTGCCGAGCTCGCCTACGGTCCATTGATTGACCGGCTATGTAATGTAATGTAACGTATTGTATCTCGGCCAGCAGCCATAGGCCGCTCAGGTCTCCGCGTGGGAGCATAGGACGTGCTGAGGTAGTGGCTATCTACGTGCTACACAACACATACGGAAACCGCTATCCAGCATCTCATCGGCTCAAAGGCGCTCATGATCAGCCTGCTGCCCGTCAGCGGGACGTCCAGGCTTAGTGATAAACGCTGCCTGTAATCAGGTCAGCACAAGTTACCAGGGGCCTTGCAGCCCGCGAGCACTTCGACTAGCACCTGGTGTTGAAACCGTGATGCCTGTCGAAAACTACACAAATTGGGATGGGGTTGAGAATGTGGAGGATGAGAAGGGAACGGTGGTAGTCAACTAGCGTTGGCAGATTTTCTACTGCACAACCTGCTGACGGGTAACAGAGTAGACGGTGAGCGCCTTTGAGCTGATGCCATGTTAGATAGTGATCCTTTGTACGTTGTCTCGCGTAGCAAATTAGTCACTAGCCTAGCACGTCCTGTGCCCCGTTAGGGGACCTGAGTGGCCTGAGGCCACTGGACGGAAAATACACAAAAACACACGCACACACGCAGAGACTCGTTCTGCCCTGTCAATAGGTGGATATCTCGTAAAAGCTACATTGTTTGTTGTGAAACTGAGTAAGAACGCATCCCGGCGTTTTTATTAGCGATTGACTCGCTGTGAGTAGGCCAGGAATTACGTTCACGGTTCATGGCCAAACGTCCAAGTTTGGCACTATCACAATCGTCACACTGATAGTGACACGGATAGTGCGCGACGCTGGCACTGAACTACGGAGCAGTTCGACGGGAGCCGCACTGAACCAGCAGTGTGGCGACTGAACCAGCAGTGCAATGCCGAACGGGCATACTGCACTGGCAGGATGCCGACTAATCAGTGCAAACTACATTGTGCAGTAATAGTGCGCTAAACGGCCTGCACTATTAGGAGCCTTGGCTCAGGCGACTCGTCGGTATCCGAGCTTAGTGATGGCCAACCCCACTTCTCTCGCCATGGGCGCACCCGTTCGTAACAAGTTCTTTCGTCAGGGTCTTCCCTCCTCCAATGATCTCACGTGTCAGAGCCAAGACAGACTTGGATTCGGACTTCAGCGCAGAAGAGCCAGTGGCGACATGATTCGATGAAGGATAGAAGTCTGATGAACTTGCTACAGAACCTGCTCGGGTATGCTTGCTCGATGCAGTCGCGCCGCGTCGGTTGAGAAGTCATTCGAAAGGTAAATTTAGTGGTCGGACCGAAGCTCATGATGACTCCTGGAATCTCTGCGATCTATGAGGCTGCCGGACGCTGGTAAACAATCGTGGGTAATATGCGAAAAGATTTCCGAGTGCATCTTCATCACCAGTTCCGTAGTACTTCCCAATACTGGAGGTGCCTGCAGCGGACTCTGGTCTTTCCATCATTGGCTATGGGGCGGATTGGCCGCCTCAGCTGTGTCTATATCGTTGTTCAATGTTCGATCGATTGGTCGGTTTGGCGTCCTTTGGCGTGGGCAAAAGTCATCATACATAGCTTACGCGAAAACACGAGGAGGTTTCGAGTACTAAGTATTAATTCTTGAATTCTTAGAGTAGCAATCTTCTTTATTTAGGATTACGCAATCGTGGCCTTTGCGTTTGTCAAGACTTGTAGCCTCCTAAGGGTTGTCGGAGAGTCATGTAGCTGCTTCAGTTTTGTCTCGCGTGAGAGATTCTTGAAAGCATCACTCCAATGGGGTACAAATGGACCGGCCGATGTACTAACAAAAGAGGGACCCAGTCGACCAAAGGCCCTGAAAGTCATGCCCGTGTAGTAAAGGTGTCATGCCCGTGTATCAATTCCCATTGCCATTACCAGAGGGCCACCTGGCGGCTTTGCCAGATCCACTGTTAGCCTTGATGAAAGCACTGTTATACATGATGCGCCAAGCCGTTTGGTCTCGTTATGGAGGCACTGAGTCTGAGTTTGATTTCGGTGCAGGTATTGTGAAAGTGTTGTTACAAGATGCGGACAGGTCAAAGATTTAATCCAGAGGGCTGGTGAACGGAAACACATTGGATCGAAAACTATTCACAATTACACCGTCTCGGGGACTCCTCGCCGGACAGCACCTTTTTGAGGAATGACCCATAGATAGCATCGGCAAAAGCGTAGGTCATCTCCATTCCAGCGGCGATTCCAGACCCGGCCCAAACCTTTCCTGATCTCACCCATTTCGCCTTGCGAACCCAGTTGACTTGCGGATGTTGGGATCGGATCTGAGATCACGAATCAGTACAACATCTTGGGTGCAGATGGCAATACGTGCAGGCGCTGCGCGTCACTCACCCTATCAAATGCAGCTTTGCTACATGTGGACCGGCAGTTGTCAAGCACGCCGGATCGAGCGGCCAAGGCGCTGCCAGAAGAAAATGTGAGAAGATACTGGATATTGGCGAATGAGAGCCGAATGAATTCAACGATAGGTTGGGTAGCCGCATGATCCCGAGTACCCGCACCACCAGGAATAATGAGAACATCAACGTCGGATGGAGCGGTCGGTAAAACGAACATCGGCGTCGCTTCGGGGTCTAAACCACCCAGTTTGAGACCTTGCTCCCATAATGGAACCTGGGTAGCGTCTGCCAGTACGAACGATACTCGAAGGCAGAGATTCTGCGAAAGAACATCTTTGAGTACACGCAAGGGACCCAAGATGTCGAGTACCTGGAAATCTGTGAAAAGAGCTATACAGAAATGGGTGGGTAAGGTCTCGGCCATTTTGAGATGCGAGGGTAAGACGTAAATGATTTGCGCTTAGAAGACTGGTGACAAAGGTAAGTGCGTTATCGTGAAGATGAGAAGGTGATTTTCGAGATTTAGTGCCCAACGGGATGCGACGAACTGCCTTATAAGACAATTTCCGAGTTCACCTTAGTCATGCCCAGGACATCTCCGCGGCCGAATCGTCAGAATTGCATTGTTTTCCTGAGTACGCGTTGACTAGTGTGTGCATTTTCATGTAAACTGACTTGTCTCCACGACGCTTTACTCATGCAGCACCAGTCACGTAGACCTTTGCTAAAGCCAATCTCTCGCGGTGGGTAGCACCGAACGTATGCAGAGACCCGCGGTGCAAAACTTTCTTCGGCCCTCGGAATTATCGGCGCGCTTCGATAGTGAAAAAAGAAGATAGTGAGAATCTTGTTCCCTTGCATACTTGGTACCATGCCTCATTGTACCGTAAGAGATGTATGCGAGCTTCAAGTAAACTTCGATAATGATGATGGTCTGTCCGATACGCCATACTCGATGCAAAGTTGCTTATTAAGAGTTGATGAAGCGATGCATCGAGCTACGAACGTTTCAGCTCGGTTTCCAAGGTTTCGAGCCTTCGACTTGTGCAGGATCCACGAGACTAGCAAAATGTGTCATTTCTAAACTCCACCTGCCCACTATAGTCCTCCCAAGCTTCTGAGAGTGAAGGATTCGATTGAGAGCTAGAAGAGTAGCTACGGTCCCATTGACCGTCGGTTCAGAACAACGCTGTGTCCGTATCTAGTGGAGTGAAGGGCGTATTATCACTCTTCGCCGTACTCATCGCCACAATTTGTTATTTACCTTGCCCTTTCTCCCGTATATGTGATATCACAATGTGAGCCAGGTCCTCGGCTGCAGGTTCGCCGCATAGGTTTCGTGGCACACACCTAATCATCATTTTATCGAACTCCGGTTCGAGTACACATTTTGCGCTTGACTTAACAACTCTCCACTCCACTGGACTCGGAAACTTTCCACACATCGATTTTTCTGTAGTGGATCTGTGTAGTCGGCCCGATGCAAGTGATCATTTTATGCTGCGTGATCCTCCGAAAAATAATAATCAGTCATATTCGCAATAATGGGCACACTTTCCCCGTCGTAGAAGGCAACTAAAGATGTTGAGGCCTGCTCCAGCGTGCCCTTTCGTACTTGGTTTCCGGCCCTAACCGAGACCTGGATGAACCTACAAGAGAAACCCCTCACATGAGAGAAAGCCTACTGTCTTATAGCTTGGAGATTTCAGATCGTGTGTCTACGTCCCTTCCTACATACACACAGGCTAAGGTCGAAACTTTGGCCACGATCGGGCAGGTCTTTGGCCGTCGTCTTGGCTTCTTCCGGCTTCTAAACCCGAAAGCCTGGATAATTTTAACCCTAACCCTAAGCCTTTGCTGCGCGCCTTGAGGCGCTCAACGAGGCTCATCTGCTCGTGAAGCGCACGTCAAAACCACGAGCTCCCGCCATGCCACGCGCCTGAAGTGCTGGACCTGGTAATCCTGGTGTCGCAATCAACCCTCTGTGTGGCCCTCTATATGGCGACTGATACTATTATTATTATGTGTATTACGCCCGAAGGGTTCCCCCCATAGGGCCACTACGCCAAGCTATGTACCTTCTGTACATTTGTCCCATCTCACCCGAAGCCCCACACGCGTCCTCATCCACTTCCAGGCTTGATCGCTTTTGTGTGACAGGCCTGCTTGAGGTCAGTTCCTCTAAGTGTTCAGCGTCCTACCATCAGCGGCTGAAGCGCGGTTTGTCAATTTGAGGCTGTTTGGTGTTAGTCCGCGTTGATTGATTAGTCCGTCGACGACTGCTGATCCATGTTGAGACGCCCTGTTGCCAGTGCGAATTGCACCGTAACTCGTACTGCTTCCATGACCGGCTGCCATTTGTCAGTGTCTGCCGCTAATTTACCTCCCAGGAAGAACGAGAGATCTCCCGCCTTTCCGCGCGCATATTGAAGCATGATCTCTCGCTGTGACGTCCACCTCCTACATCGAAAGAGGAAGTGCTCTATTGTCTTTGTTGATTGTCCACATGCACATTCATCCGATTCCACTGCTTCAATCTCGCGGAGGTAGCTGTTCAGTCGGGTCTGGCCGGTGCGAAGTTGCGCCAGCACTCTTCCTTCCTTCTTTTTCATCCCGTCATAAAGCTTTCGGGTAGGCTTACCGGGAAGCGCCCTGTCAATACGTTTGGACCATTTTCCGACTCTTTCTGGATTCGCAGCAGAATGTCGTTGCCCAGTGAGCAGCAATCGTAAGGTCGTTGATCTTGCCTGAAATGCCGCAGGTTCGGCAACGCATTCTTCCCTAGTCGCTCGCTTCGCGGCAGCCTTGGCTAATGGCCAAATGGAGAAATGGAGAAATGGAGAAATGGAGAAATCCTCTTCTTGGGCAGGCACCCATCGAAGGGAAACATCGCATCCTCTTTCCCGCAACGCCTCGACGCAAGCATAGATCTCTCGAATTATCCGCTGCCCAGACTGCTGTCGCAGCCGCGCAATGACCTGCAGGGCGGAGAGGTTACTTGTCACGACTGTCAGGTCCCGACGGTGCAGTCCAGCCGGCAAGCAGTTCAATGCCATTGCAATGGCCGCAAGACCTGCAATGTAAGCGTTCTGCTCGTCGCCGGGACCCAGCGTGACTGAGTAACTTGCTAGCACCTCGCTTGAGCTGTTGCGCGAAGCGTCACGGACGACGCCTCCCATCCCGATTAGGCCTTTTCGTTGCGAGCTGGACGTTGCAATTATGATGCCTTCCAGTTCGTCTGGCTTCTTCATCACTACGTCGTCCGTCCCGTCCGTCATAGGGACACGCTCGTCCCATGGCGCCAGTGCGAACTCGTGAATGACCTCCAGTCGTTTGGTGTCTACTGTTTCCATCTTCGAGGCAAGTCTCTGCATCGGCGAGGCAAATCTCTTGTTCAGCTTTAGTCTCAGTGATGTCAGAGGATGCGTCCCCGGAAGCGACTGCGTTCTGATCCAGAACTTGGCTGCCGCTTGAACATGCCGTTCTCGGAACGATTGCACCTCGGCTTCGGCCTCGGCCACTGCCGTGGCCACGGTACGAAACCCTCCCGTAATCGCCTGTGCGCCGACTCGCTGGGCTCTCTCGACCCATGTGGCTTCCCTTGCACCGCATGCATGCGACCATACGTTGGAGGCATAGTCCATGCTTGGGGCCACAGTCGCGATGAACAGCTGTCTCGCCGTTCGTGGTGAAGCCATCTTCAATCGCCTCAGACACATGGCTGCAATACGCTGAACGTCGTGTATAGTGTGAGTCTCTTCTGTTTGCAGTGCCGGTCTTTGCAAAATGTGTTAAATTCTGTTGACTCGAGAACATTCTCGTACTAGCGTGAAGCCTCTTGAATCGTAAACGTTCGGCGTCATGTTATGACCGATCGCAGTACTATGCATAAGCAGCACTTCCATGGTGTGACAAGTCGCCTTACTCATGTTAAACTAAGTACAGGCTTGAAAGGTCACGGACGTGGTGACAGTCAAATATACCCCTTTGAAACTTCGTGCCATGCTGTAGTTTACGTACCGCTAAGTAAGACTGATGAGCTTATGGCAAGGCTTCTAAGTGCTTTCTCTCCTCCGTACAGTCTACAGACTCCCGTTAATCACGCACAAATACGCGTTGCGTACGAGAACATATCCCATATATGTTCACCGGCCAGAGCAACGTCGCCGATGTCAGTCCCAACCTCCGGCCTTTCCGTCAGATGCCAAACACGTCGGTCGAGCTCCTAACAAAATGGAATTTCCCATCCCCGACTCAAAGGGCAAATCATTGACGCGCCCGTCGAACCTGGGCCCAGTACACGAACGTGGCCCATCACACCACGGATGGGTGGGTGGCCGCGATGACTAGGCAACTCGTCGATCGCGCACAAGTCAGGTACAAGAGCGGGTTCTCACTAGGTGCATGAAGAGGATCACCAGTGGTTCTATATGACGTTCTAACAGCGTGTCGCCTGGGAGGGATGATTCCGGTCACAGGCACGAATGACTGGTTCCAAGGGTATTGTGGAGACATGATTGAGTTCGGAAGATGGATTCTCTAGTGACAGTAATTTCCAGCTTATTCGAAGGCTTATTCAAAGGCTTATGAAGAAACAAATAGGGCAAATCACATAAGTCTTGAGCATGATGCCATTGTCCTGCTGCTCAGGGCCTCAGGCTTCGTAAAGGTTTCACGATCTTCTAGCGTAGTGGGATGTGATCAGCTGTCACGCGCCTGAAGTGCTGGGCTGGGATGAACGGCTGGAGGATTCCGAATCCTGACTGGGTTGGATAATCTGCATTAAAGCACGAGGCTGGACAGCCTCGTGCAGGTATAAAAATGTCCTCGCATAGCACTGAAAGAGCTCGTCGGAGATCAACAATCCCATCATTGACCCCCGTTCTACACTCTCTGTTCTGTTGTGATTGTGCGCCTTACATCAGCGTATTATGAGGCAATTGCTGTATCTACTTCGGCCTACCCGTGATGTGCTCCACTTTATCTGGTAAAGATAGTACGAGATTTCGAGACTCAAACAAAGGGGGACGTGGGTATCAGGTCTGTTTGAGATTCGAGATTCAGTGATGCTCATCAAAGTCAATGCGCTCCCTGCGAATCTTCGTGTGACGCCTACATGTAGTATTTAGATGGATCTGAATACGCGAGTCGCATGATCGTCCGAAGCTGCATAGTCGCAGCGTCTTCTTATAACGTGAGTCATGGGGTAGTTACGACGAGCTGATAGCTGACCTCGGGCACCGCTGCCGTCTTTACTGGCCAAATAATCAGCAGACAGGCACTCTTGGCAGGTGCGACACCGCCCTGATGCACGGTTCTCTCTTCACAATCATGCACCAAGCGGACATCCCTCCGCCCATCCGGCTCATCGCAAGCTTGTTATTGACGATTCTGAGACGCTTTCTCGTCTGTCCAACGCAGGTATCGTTGCGTAAGACATCCGCACCTATATCCGGCAGAATTGCAAGTCCCTTGCCACACAGCAGGACATTTACAATGGCATTGCTGCCTCGAGGAGAGCTGTCTGCGAAGGTCAGAGCTCGATCTATGTACTCGCCAGTCAACTTGATGACGAGGGCTTCTGGAGTCGCATTCAGTTCGACCAAGACGGAAGGGTAACTGCGATTCTGCTTGCTCATCCGTAGTCGCTAGCGTATCTTCGGGCCTATCCAGACGTTCTCTTGTTGGACTGCACGTACAAGATTAATAAGCACGGCATGCCCCTTTTTGATGTGGTCGGAGTAGATGCCTGCCAACGTTCTTTTTGCATCGCTTTCGCATTCCCTAGCGGAGAGTCCGAAAGTGACTTTATATGGGCGCTGGAAAGGTTGCGGTCGCTGTACGAGCACCATAGTGCCAAAATGCCTTCCGTCATACTGACGGATTGCTGCGTTGCGTGTCTGAATGCCGTAGCAGCCGCTTTCCCCACGTTCTGCTCCTTGCTTTGCCTATGGCATGCCAATAAGGCTGTCCTTCGTCACTGCAAACCCGCCTTCGACCAGAAAGACCAGCGAGCGCAAGCCGGACTGGCCGACAACGTTAAGAACGACAAATTGGGAAACGAGGCCTGGTCGGAATTCTATAAGTTCTGGCACTGCATCGTTGGCTCGCCGAGTGAGGCGTTTAAGGAGCGGGTCTAGAATTTCGAAAAGCAATATTTACCGGAATATCTCAACCAAGTTAGATATGTCAGAGGCTAACGCCGTCACCGGCTAGAGCTATCGCCTGCGCGATCGGCTAAGACTTCGACAGGTTTGTCAAAATGGCGAAGGCAAGCTCCTTCTTCGCAGGGATCTGCCCGCGTTAGTAGACTATCGCCGTTCCCTCGTCATTCACATTTCTCTCTTCTCCCCCTTCCAATATCTGTAGTCTTCGATAGGCACCACGGTTTCAATGCCAGGTGCTTGCTTGTCGAAGTGCTCGCGGGCTACAAGGCCTGCCAGGATCAAGACGCTCGCTCACGGTGCTGCCTACTGCCTAGTAGGCAGTCACGACTAGTCGAGCTGCTGCCTGCAGGCAGCGGCAGCATTCAGTCCCTCTATCATGTATATAAGAGTGATAGAAGTCATTCACTAGATAAGAAATCAAGAGTCTTTCGTTGCCCGATTCACAGGGGATCTTCTGCCCGATCGCCGCTCAGTCATCCATGCTCCTCGTGCACCTCGTTGTGTGACTAGGCCCCTGATACCCTCTGCTGACCTGATTACAGGCAGCGTTTCTCACCAAGCCTGGACGTCCCGCTGACGGGCAACGGGCTTATCGTGAGCGCCTTTGAGCCGATGAAATGCTGGATAGCGGGATCAATGTGTTGTGCAGCATATAGGTAGCCACTAGCTCAGCACGTCCTGTGCTCCCTCGCGGAGACCTGAGCAGCCACTGGCTGCTGGACGAAAAATACATTGAATGAATTGAATTGAATTGAATTGAATTGAATTGAACCGCCCTGAACGGCTGAGCGGCCGATGGCTGCTGCACGAACAATACACTGAGCTGAACTGGACTGAACCGCCAACGGTCGCAGCTTTCAGAGTAATCTTTCGAAATGTGACAGTCACATTCTGACGAAGGACACTTCAATAAATGAACACGGACCATCGCGATATCTAGCTACTGCCTCCAGTCGGCCAACGTGTCGGCCGCTATGCAGACTGCGTGGACGGCCTTGTCTCCGCCAAACCTGGCAGCTTTCCCGCACCAGAAGAGGAAGTCGTCTTCGCCTTCGAACGACACGCCTGTTTTTTTCCCTGATCCGAGTCGGGCCCCCAGATCCCTGGTACAAGCCGTAGTAGAGGGGCATCACGATGTCTCCGTACTGGCAAACGTTGTCCTTACCTCTCGAAGCCGCCCTCGGGCACACGGCCTGCGGGTTGTAGCACCAATAGCAAGCATGGAACTTGGCGATCCATTCGCCTCTGCCCCTGCCCCTATCTCTCGCGCGGTCCCGCGCCCTGAAGTAGTCGAAGCGCCATGGGCAATCGTCAAATGCGTGGTCCCAACGATCGCCCCGCCCTCGGCAGAGCAGGCATGTTCCCACAACCGCCAAAAGGTCCTCCTTGTATCGACTCAGCTCGAGCTGTTCGGCGTGGCGCTTGTCTTCGATGACGGCACGTCCCGTGTGCGCCATCTCCGCCTCATCCTTCCTCTCCAGCTCCGCCAGATATGCGGCCGCCGACGTTCCCACGGCTCTTGCTCCCGCGGGTTCGTCCTCGACGGGCTCTTTCTCCACGTTTCGGCAGCACACGTCGCACGTCACGTCGACTCCGTCGCGGCATCGGAGAACATCGCCCGGCAGGTCGAGATACTTGGACAGATGACGGCGTCGACACTCTCGTCCCTCGAGATAGCCGTGAAGTGCCTTCTGCTCGACGCTCACGTCATCGCGCGCGCTCGGCTGCCACCCGCCGCGCAGGAGCACCACCGAGTAAGCCTCCGCTCGGTCTCTCCCGGCATGGCCTGACTCCTGAGCGAAGTCGACGAGGGAGTGCGGCTCGTCGACGTGCATCACCAACCGCACATGGGCGTAATCGAAGCCGACGCTGAGCGCAGATGTCGACACGATCCATGGCTGGTCGGGGGAGGAAATCCATGCGTTGAGTATCCCCTCCTTCTCCTCCGCCGTATCGGCTGCCGTCGATGTGTACACTGCGCATCCCAGAAGACGCGCCAGCTGGTCGGCCTCCTTCCTCGAACGCGCGTACAGAATGATTTTGTCACGGGTCTGATTAATGACGCGGCTGTTGAGCCACGCGTCCCTAGCCATGGCTGCCGCCTCTGCCAGCAGGTCCTCTTTCCCGCGGACTTGCTCGACCAGATTAAAGAGGTTCTTCCGGTTCGTAGATGCCCGCACTACCCTTGGCCTGACGAGGTGGTTCTGCTCCTCGAACCTGGCCTGCATGCTCGGCGGGAGTGTCGCGGTCAGATAGACGAACTGACACCTCACTGATCGCAGGAGGGCTAGGTCCACCATGGCCCGTCGATAGTCGGAGGCCGTTATTGTCAGGTGCGCCTCGTCGATCACGATCCGATCGAGCTCCTGCTTGGCCGCGAGCCGCGCCGCGAAAGAGCGGAAACGCGACGTCGAGGCGGCTTCGACCGTCACGAAGACCAGGGGCACCGAGGTTTCTGGCTCTTCTGGCGACCATACATGGTGCGCGAGGCCGAGCTGGCGCACCCGGCGTAGGAGGTCGCCGTGCAGAGAAACGAGGGGCAGCACCAGGATGGTGACGCGGGCTCCAGGGAGGGCGCACGGCAGCATGAAAAGCAGGCTCTTCCCCTCGCCCGTGGCCAGGACGACGATCACCTGCTCGGCACGCGACGTGACCGTGAGCATGGCACGCTCCTGGGCTTCCGACCTCCAGGCCAATTGGTCGTCCTTGAGCAAGCTCCTCGCCCGCTGCAGGAGCGCCTTCGACGTCCATGCCTTCCTCCTGCGGTACGTGCCCATGGCGACCCTCTTGACGAGCTCGGGGCCGCTTGGCGACAGTCCCACCTCCGAGCCGCTTCTCTTCCGGTCTCTTGCCTCCTTCGGCGCCAGCAGCGCGTCGAGGTCCCAGAGCTCATGCCATAGCGTAGACGCCCGCAGACCCCGGCGGACGAGGCCGTCCCAGACGCCGCCGAAGCTCAAGCCTCGCTGGTTGCTATATGCGCGGTTCGCCGTAAGGGTGCCGTGGTTGCGCTGTCTCGTCATCGCTCGGACGTCATCGTCTATCTCCTCGGCGTCCTCGTCGCCTTCGTCCGCGTCGACGGCGACGTCGAAGCACCTCGCGTCTGCTTTGCCGAACTTGGTCTTGACGATGCTGACCGTCATCTGTCACCAGTTGGCGATGTGCAGCCTCGGGACCCTGACACGGGCGCATGCCTTCTCCATGCAGCGCGTCAACCGGTTGTCGGCCCAGACTCCGCCGTCCTTGCTCCAAAGGTAGGACGACGCGACGGCACGGGGCGACGAGTGACGCAGGAAAGTCTGCCGCAGGGGCAGGACGTATATGATGTAGTCGATGAGCATGTCGCCCATCGCCGGGTGCAAGAACCTGACTGACGTTCTCCTTTTGCCTTCCGGTCTGCTGCTGTCCCTTGTGATACGTGACGTGAACCATGACGCGCCCATACTGGAGGCCCACGTTCCGGTGTCGCTGCGTGTTGCGCCAGAGCATCGAGAAGAGCTCACCCTCTCGCAGCGGCTGACCCGAGGCCATGTGCAGCAGGCTTACGAGGGTGGTCAGGAAGTCGTCGGCAGCGGCCTCGTAGAGCGCGATGGCCTTTGCCCTCCACGTCACCCTGGACCCGGAAGTGTCGAGGAAAGCGGTCCTGAGCGCTCCTGACGACCCGATGACGCCCTCGAGCGCCCGCCTCAGGGGGGAGAGGATCGCGTCGTTGTCCCGGTGTAGGCCGAAGAACCAGCCGACATCGTTGCGGCTGAGGTCGTCCTTGAGCGCCGACGCCTCGAGGCGCGGGAGACCCGGGGCTCCGAACATGAGCTCCCCGTACAGGAGGCGCCGCGCCCGCTCGAGCTCGGACGAGAACAGCGACCGCACTCCCCGGACCTGGCCTCGACACTCCACATGGCGGAGAAGCTCAACATGGCCGACTGGTATCTCTGACCGCCCAGGTCGTGGCATATCAGCGCCATGGAGAAGTCCAGCAACGCCTTCCTGAGCGACGGCGCATCCCCTCTGACTTTGACCGTCACGGATATACTCGAATCACTTGGCGCCATGTATCATACAGAAGTGCTTTGTATCTAAGTAGTATTCGACGTGAACCGACTTACTCTGTCTGTATATGCCTCTACTTAACGACAAAGTATCGGAAAAACCTCGTCTCGGCGAAGAATGTCTGCAATTTGCACGGCTCCCAGGGAGTTGGCTGCTGCTTGCGTCCATGTGAAAATGGCGCTTCTTGGTATTCCTTCGAAACATGGCGCCTGATTTTGCTGTAATTGCGGGTCAGAAACGCCGCATCTGGATTGCACCGCAAGCAACGGAATCCATCGTGAATCGGTAGACCAGACACTGGCTCTACCGGCAATTTGTCGAACTTCTCATCCATGCGCCTTGAGTTGTGCCGAAGCAACGCGTGCACCAGAGTTCGCAACCCTTCGCCCCTCATGGCATGAGGATGTTGCCGAAGGTGCCTCAGCAGCGACTCTTTCTCCGGCCGGAGACAGTACCCACACAGATTGCAGAGGATGACACGCCACTCCGGCAAGTACGACACATCTCCGAATCCTGACCCTAAGTCAGAAACAGGAATAGCACGTATCGAGCCTCTGTCGTCTAGGGTATCGCTGCACTTCCCAGTCTCCCGTTCGTCCACGTCGACCGCCTCGATTGGACAGGCTGGTGCCCCGCCCGACATTCGGAGGTGTGGCAATGGTGCCTGCGTGAGCGATGGCGTCGTTTCCTTCAAATCATCGTGGAACTTCTCTCCATGAAGATGCGCTGTCATGCATACCGCAGCATCCCATGACGACGCGAATGACAGTTGTTTCAGGAGTGTTAAAGCTAGCGGGGACTTGAGCGATACTCCACAGGTGAGAAGAGCTTCACGTAAACTGCGAATGGCGTCTTGAACCTGCGCTTGCGCCAAGGCCGGCCCTTCCTGGAAGACTCGAGCCAGTTTTGGCTTCTTGCTGGGCATTTCCAAGTCTGAAGGACAGAAAGATCTTTTTGTCGTTTCAACATGCGCCATCGCCAGCGATACATCCTTGTCGAGTCCCAGAAAGTTGTGCCAACAGGACGAAGCCCAGCGATATCGCTCTAGAAGAGCTGGTTGTAGTCTTGTAGGGAAAGCGCCGTCGAGTCCATACGTGGCGGCGCGCTGCAGCGGGCGGTGTCCCGTTTGCCAGGCAAAAACCACACTCCTATCTGCTTGCGCGCTGCAGTCGTCATACAAGTTGAATCCCCAGGAAGCGTACCGGACGTGCTTTTCTGTGATCCCGACGGACAGCTGGCGCAGCAGCTGCGTTGACACGCCTCCGTTGCCCCAGGTCCTTGCCGACATCAGCCTGATAAGTCTAGATAACCGGGAAGGATGCCACGGCTCCGCTGTAGGCTCGGGTCTTCTCCTGAACAAATACGTGCAGCAGGAGCCGTGTATCGATAAAACCTCGCGTGAGAGCATGTCGACGAATGGTCTGATATATGCAAGATAGCAGAACAAAAGTCGTCCAACAGCCCTAGGGAGAAACCGCGCCACGAAAAACTCCATGTTGGTAGACCTTTTTGCCTTGTGACTACGGGTCAGGTAGAAGAGCGATCCATCGTGTACGTATATGCCGCGCTCCACGCTACCTGTATTCTCGCACCGCAGGTGTAGAATTTCCGGGCTTCTAGGCAGACCGCCGCCACAGATGTGCATCAGCACGGCGAGAACCTCGAGGAATTGCGTCTCCTTGCCGAGATACTCCTGTATAAGCCCAAAATTCCATTTGCCCCGCAGTATGAGCCCTGCTGCTTAGCCTGTGCAGGCGCGTTTGCAGAGCTTGAGATACTCCTCGGAGAGCTTATTAGCCGGATGATGAACAAAAGAGAACCTCGCCCTGGTTTGCGTCAAATTGTCTCGGATGTCTTCGAGTCGGCCACTGGGCACGACATTGCATAGTAGCTCGTCGCACACTTGCTCTGCCAGAGTGATCAGGTCCTTGGGCAGTCTCTTGAAGTCTTCCATGGTGATTGAGCACTCGTCGGATACCGTCACCGTCTCACCGTCGTCACTCCAGTGAAGGACAAAGGGCGGAGTGCTGTTGGCAGCGATCCTCCTGCCGTAGCATAGCAGGGAGAACAATTCCTCGAACGGGGATTCAGCACCGCACACCATGTATGCCTTCCTCACATCCTGAAGCCTGCTTAGACGGTCCCGATCGCCTCTCGCGGGGATGCCCAGGCTAGGATAGCCCTTTTTGGGGATAGCGGATTCCAGAAATAGTAGCCGCTGGACATGCAGAAGCGCGGCCAGGTAGCTGGTGTAGTTCCGGGGTGGGCGGAAGCTGGATAGGTCCCGCGCGAATCCTAGGATCCCGGCAAAATACACAAGAAGCGTCCGGCTCGGGTCACCGCCGCGCACTTCTTCCCTGCACAATTGCATAAGTAGCCCGAACACCAGCTCATCCAAACTGACCTGCGGAACGCACGATGTATCCCCGACGTCTTTCTCGTGCACAGATCGACTGGTCGAGGGTTTATGTCGTGAACTTTGGCTGACCTTCTCGAAGCCAGCAGCGTCTGGTGAACGCGTCCCTCCAATCTTCTCCTCCTCCGAATCATCTTCGCTATCGACAAATGACGATTGATCCTCGAATTCGTCGTCCTCCCAGTTTTCGTCGCTGATCTTACCGTCTAAGGGCTCTAGATTCCCACACGTGATGAGGTGCTCGCCTTTCAAGTCGGGATGATACCAGATTTTCTGACAGAAAAGCAACTGCTTCTCCGTCAACAGCATGCCTGCTTCCTCCCTCCGGACGGCTGGTGAGAGTCGATAAGCCCGGAAAATCATGGCAACGAGCCTTTGAACTATTGCGGAGTAGCGCCTTTGCGTGCTCTCCTTTGCTACGGCGATAAAAGGTTTCGGGTAGCTATCCAGCCGTGTACTGCGTAGCCAGCAAAGAAGGTTTCTCCCTGTCGTCCGCGCCGTCTCTTCGCACCGTGTCATGACGCGACACGTAGCCTCACAGAGACAGGCAATCCTCGCCTCGTCTTGGGCAGGGCTGGTCACATCGCGCTGCTTCGATCGCCCACATGATAGCAGCACAGAACGACATTGCCGATGCGGTCGCATCGTCAAAGAACGGAGCAGCTGCCGATTCACACCTCCGTAGACGAAGGGCCATCTGGTCCTCTCCAGCCATGGCTGCAGCTCGGTGAATGGCACATCGCCCGGGCACTGTAACATACACTCCTTCGTCTGCTGTTTGGCTGCATTCGCGGAATGCTTTCTCGCGCGCAAGCACTCCATCAAGGTGGCGCATGTCCTTTGACTCGCTGACGAGCTGGCCGTCTGTTGTCGCGGGGTCCCCTTTGGCTACGATCCAGTAACCTGACCTCGGAGGATTCCGGACCCAGGCTTGTAAGTAGATCCTCTTGACATTTGGGCCCTTACCGTTCGCTCTGGCTGCGATCGAGTGCTCCTGCCTGACGTGGCGCTGAATCATCGGCTTGCTGATCGTTCTAAAGGAGCAAGCTCCACATAGGAAGCCATCATGACATCGGAGCAGCGCATCAATGGGTGATCTGTCGGGGCGCTTTTCAGCCATCGGAGGATCCCGAAGTCACAGGGCTGTGGTCCGTAATATTGCTGAAATTTATCCGCGCGTGCTCTTTGAGGTGCCGTGTCGCGTTCGCAGGTGCTCAGTGACAACATCTGGACTAGGCGAGAGGGCAAATCCACAACTTTCATGGCGGCAGACGAGCAATTGCTCTTCAGGATGGATGCAGAGATGGCCGTTTGAGAGGCAGCGTTGGGTGTAAGTCCCTTGAGCCAGACGCATTCCTTCAGCGCAGGATGCCATGGTGGTTTGTGACGCGTCGGCCATGCGCGAGTGGATCAAATCGGGACGTGATTCGACCCAGCGACAAGAAACTAGGGAACCTCGCGTGGCTCCCGCCTTGAATGGATCAGGATGTGATTCGAAAACGCACGGGCCAAGCAGAAATGCGGGTACGCGACAGGGGTCTAATGTATGCGGCGGTATGCGAATCAGGTCCTGATTCGCAAGACAATTGGTACAGTAGGGCAGGCCTTGAGCAGCTCGGAAGCATTTCGTCGGCCCGCCGCAGCCTAGTCCGGAAGGGCTGAGGCGGTCTTTGGTACTTCAGTTTAATAAACTTATCTATGGCCATGGCCGGAGCTTGTGGTCGCGACGTGCGCTTCACGAGCGGATGAGCCTCGTCAAGCGCCCTGAGGCGCGCAACAAAGGCCATGCGACGCGCTTCGAGAAGCAGAGGTACAGGCGGTATCCCTGCATCCCTGTGCAGCACGTTCGTCGGTGTCGTCCTCCAAACCGGTAGAATGGCCCGGAGAGACGTATAGAGTGCTTTACTCATCTTCTTGACGAGGTTGCCAATCCTCGACGGCCCCTCCTTGGAGGGTTTCGTCCAGCGTGGGCACGTCTGGCCAGGGTACCACACCTCCACAGCGTACAGTAGCACGGGGAGGACGCAAGCGCAGACGGCTCGTCGCAAGGCACCCGGCAGAGGGCCATGCTTGGTGTTTGTCAGTCTCCTGAGATGGGACCCAACAGCTTGCGCCTTGGACGTCCATTTCACGACGTGAGTCTTGAAAGAGAGAGTGCTGTCAAGCCAGACACCAAGCCAACGCATCGCGTCGCCTGGCCGCTTCTCAGTGTCGCCATGGAGCACTGGCGGCGCAGTCTTGGGCTTCGTTCGAGAGAAGTGCATCACTTCTGTCTTCTCAGGATCAAGGGAGATCCCGCTGGCAGTGCTCCACGAGAGCAGCTCACGCACGTTGCGAGACGCTTCGGCGGACGTCTCCTCAAAACTATCACCAACACAAAAAATGGCAGTATCTTCCGCGTAGCCGAAACGAACTCCTGAATCACCAGGCGGTAGATCGGTTCCGTGTACAGTAGGAAGAGAATCGGCGAGATTGGTGATCCCTGCGGCATACCACACTGGAGGGGCGACGAGTCCGTCACGATGTCCTGATAGCGGACGCGTGCTGACCTGTCTTGCATGAACGAGTCGACCACTGCGTGAGGCTCAACAGCTATCCTTATTCTCGTAAACGGAGGACCAGTCTATTGCACAGGACTGTGTCGAAGGCGCCCTGAATGTCCAATGTCACCAGTGTCGCAATTTGCTTGCGCGCGAATGCCTCCTCGATGTAGTGTATCAAGGCAACGACGGGGTCCACGGCTGATCTCTTCGGAAGCGCACCAATCTGCTGTGGGTGCAGTGAGCCGAAGTGAACGGAGGCTCACGCTAGCCGCTGAGGCTATTTAGATATTTATAACATTGTATAAAATACTATCACACACAACGATGCAAAGCTAGATGGAGACTCAGAGGACTGGACAGTCTTGTAATCTGTATTCTAGTGGGACCAACCTGCTGCTGTTATAGCTGCGTGTATAGAAGAGAGAAGCCCTCAAGGGGGTGAACTAGAGTCATGTCACTGCACGAGACTCGTTCCATGTGAGAACTTCACCTCACGAACTATGGGAACCGTCTTCTATATGTGACAGAAAACAGCAAGCTACAGCATTCACACGAGGTAGGGCGAAGATGACGACCGATGGTCCGGTCTTTCGAGGACTACTATCTGAATCAGCACTCGAATATGAGTCGCGGCGTATGCTTATCGCCGTGAACTGCGGCATTTTTTCCGAGATCAGGTTGAGATACGTCTGCAAAAGATGGCAAACGTCATGCCTACATAGCAAATGCTCTAAGTTATTTGTATTCTCCCGCCATCCAGTGCTATTTCACAATTTAATCTTAGAAAACACCAAGTCACACGATTCGAGCAAGTAACTCCTATTCCCCTTAAATTCTTTCACTCCTTCGTTTGCTGTTATCTGCTGGCAGCAGGCGATTGGGTGTAATCATGAGGCGCATCAGACCAGTCCTCTGGGCATGATTTGTCGCGCCCTTTGAACTCAGTTCGTCTAGCTTGGCCGTTGTTACATAAAACGCGACGACCGCGACGAAAAAGAGATGGGTTGTCTCGGCTGCCGATAGAACCGTCGTTTGTAGAATGGTGGTTCTGATTTGCGTTCGCCATAATAGATTCTTGTACTTGGAGGTTTCTGATGGCAGATTTTGGAATAGGGTTGGCTAGGGCTTGCATCATTGGGATGGCTAAGCCAATTATGATTCTTCTAGCGAGCATTTTGCTGTAGTAGTGCGAAGGACGTCGATTCTCTAGTTGATAGTAGCCAACTGGGAGATTGCCAGATACTTCAATTATTCCGCAGCATTGCCGTGTTCTTATAGCATTCGACCTGAATACAGAGAGATGAGTTGTACTGCATTCTATTGCGCATATATTATCGGAAATTAATATCAGGTTGTTTGGCATTGATTTTAGGAAATTAATATCGGGTTGTTGTGCATTGATGTGGGAAATTACTAACTGACTAAAGTCTCCCTAGCTAATGAGTCTAAAGCACCAAGTAGCCTATCAACAATTCAGCTACGGCTTCGCATGCTGCCTCGTAGAAAAAGTCATGCAAACAGAAACGGCGCTAATGATGACAGGGGAGCAAACTCGTAGAAAAAACACGAGTTCCAGCGAGTGTCGTTGTCGAGACCTAACGATCTTCCGGCGCGTGCTCGGAAGAGGTTCCAGCGACAATCAATATCCCGCACGTGAACAGCAATATTGTGGACTTCTTCGAGTGGGCCTGGTCTTAGCCAACCCAAGGCTTTTTTTGCTTTGATAGTCGTGGTAAAGTCGGCGGTTAGTCCAACTTCATCACCCCCTCTATCATGTATATAAGAACGATAGAAGTCATTCACTAGATAACAAATCAAGAGTCTTTCGTTGCCCGATTCACAGGGGATCTTCTGCCCGATCGCCGTTCAGTCATCCATGCTCCTTGTGCACGTCGTTGTATGACAACTGATCTGACGGATGGGACTGATCTGGCTGAGAAGTCACATTCTATATCCCATAAGGGCCCGTATGGGATATGGATAGAAGGCATGTAGACAACATTTATGCGCCTGCTGGTTAGGCAAATTCCAGGTCAGCCCCTTCCACGGTCAAAGGGTTCCGGACTCAAATAATATCACATTACACTCAGATCAAAACATTTCGAGGGTCAGATTCGTTCCGATCAATCTATCTGCAAGCCTGCCTACAAGACGCTTTTCGCACAAGAACCTTTTAGTGCAAATCGCGGTTTGGGGTTCGGTCCGATCCGACTATGTCGCGTAGACTAATAGTGCGGTTCACGAGGTGAGATAAATCGCCGGTTCGGTTCGGCTGGTCTGAACGGATCATAAGGCGGTTTGAGGGTCAAATACGGACCAGTTACCCTATTGCGAGTGCTAGCCCTTGGGTCAAAGACCCAAGGACGTCCCGCTGACGGGCAACAGGCTCATCATGACTCATGAGCGCCTTTGAGCCGATGAAATGCTGGATAGCGATTTCCATATGTGTTGTGTAACACGTAGATAGCCACTAGCTCAGCAAGTCCTGTGCTCCCTCGCGGAGACCTGAGCAGCCAATAGCTCGAATGGCAGTACCGGCCCTGTCTCGCGGGCTAGGATTTGCGAGAACATTCTACAACAGGCAACAGAAGCTCGCGCCCGAGGCTGAGTATCGAGTCCGGTCCTTTTCTCCTTAGCTCTAGGAATACAAAATGTTTGCATCCTCCTGTTAAATCACCCCGGGTTAGCCTCTTGCAGCCTGTTACATAGCCTTTTTGTCCCTTGGCGCAATGGTCCGACGGTCCTGTACAACGCGGTTCGTTTCCAGGAGCAAACGAGCGCTAGAGTCCAGAGTGAACTGATACTGGACACGTACTGCGTTCCCGCTCTACATACTTGATTAGGTGTGATAGGGCACAAGTTCTCGAAGGATGAGATGCATTTTATGTTGAACTAAGCGATAGTTGCATTGATTTCAAGGTAGTCGTTAGAGACTTCTTGTCTTCATCCCGCCTGTAATTATTGTTTATAGGCCGGCATGGAAGCTAAGCTGCAGGGGACCTTAAATCGTATGCGGGCTTGAAGCCCTGGCAACCCTTTGAATCCAACATGCTACTAATGCTATTAAATAAGCTGCGCTCTTAAAGTAGTCCGAGTCCAAGCCCTAAGAAGCCCTTCCCAGCTTCTGCAGCTGCTCTAGCTACGTCGACAAATAGGTTACGCTTTCGAAGTAGTCCGATGCCGAGCCTAAGAAGACCTTTCTTTTTCGAGGCTAGCTCCCCACCCACGATTAAAGGAGAGCGCCTTTCCTAAGTCTTAACGGGTGCAGCAAGGCCTAAGGCAAGTCAATTAAGGAGGAAAACGACAGAGAATACGGAGGCTTTCATTTTTAAGACTTACTGATAGTTGCAGGATTTAGGAAACCTGACGGATGGTGTGAAAAATTGATGCACTAGAGAAAGAAAAATGCAGATAAGTCGTCCTCAGGTGCAGCATTACTTTATATCACTATTGCCGAGAGATCAACGACTAACTCATTACCACTACAACTGCCAGTATTACAAGCCTATAGATAGCTTTACTAGGGCCACGATTCCTAGACAACCACCTTTTCTAATAGCGAAAGTAGAGGAGGAATCAGTCGTTACCCTTTCGCCTTATATTATCGCATTGCGACGGTTTAATCTAGATCGACCCAGAAGGAATGGATTGCATTCCTGGAAACGAGGGTCGTCTATGGTAACGGGTACGCACTTGAATTATCATATCGCAGGATGTACGGAGAAAATATCGTTAGATCCCTAGTGGTACTTCGGCTTTTAGCTCATGCATTCAAGTACGGGGCTGAACAGCGTCGTGCAGGCATAGGAGGAAACTGACGTGTGGTTAAAAGAAACGATTGCTTTGAATGCATCTCAGGACAAGTACGGCTCGGACTAGATTAATGATGGTCCCCGGGGAGAGTTACGTATCACACACAACGATGCAAAGATAGGTGGAGACTCCGAGGACTGGACGTTCTTGTATTCTCTATTCTAGTAAAAGCAACCTGCTGCTCTTATAGCTGCGTGTATGAAAGAGAGAGGCCTCCAAGGGGTTAAGCTTGAGTCATGTAGCCGTATCAGATTCGTCCGATGTGAGAACTTCACCTCTTGAACTTATGGGAACCCTGTGCTATGTGTGACATTACGAATAGTCGACAAATGCACGCGAGAGTCGCGGGCACTGGCCTGGAGGGCAGAAGGGAAGGAGTGTCACGGGATATACCCGGGCATGGTGGTCCCGGTTGTAACGGTTCCAGTGAATCACTCTCAGATGGCACAACCCGCCCTGCTTTGCGAGCCGGGTTTCCTAGAATCTGATATAGGCAATGAAAGCTCGCGCTCGAGGCCAAGGAGTCCAGCTTCCTATTATCCTCAGCCCGAGATAAGACAATACATCGGCATCGGGGCTGCTTCTTGACTAAGCTCTAGGTCAGCCCCTTACACTTTTGACCCAACCTGGTCAAGGGCGACGCGTAATCAGCGGGAGTTTGCGGGATAATCTGCTGACCGCACACCAAACGCGGACCTGTGACATCCACTTGATGCCTTTGTGCAGTCGAAGGGGAGGATATCTGATTTGCGTGTCAGCCGGGGGCCGTTTCCGTAGCGCTAGGTCCGTCGATCACCTGTCAGGCGCCGTGTGCAACAGTCTTTTGTTGATCACTCGCCTTTTTTCCTCTGTAGATTATTAAACGTTGCAGTCAATGTCTCGGAGATAATCATGGCAGCCTTCTCACGGGCCTAGTTTAAGCCAGTATCTCAGGACGGAAGCTAGGAACAGCCCTCGTCATGTCTCACTCACTCAGCGCCAGAAAGAGCAGGAGTTCTATCTAGCTCAGCGAATAGGATCTAGCGGAGTAGATCGTAATTGCTGATATCGATTTTAACTTTACCGAGAAAAGTGTCGTAAAGTCGAGGGAGGTGATGTCAGTCTTAGAAACCAGCGGGAAATCTAAGTGTTACGTTCCGGTTAGCCGTCTTTTGCACTAGGCCAGCGGTTGTGTCTCAAGGAGAACGGGAGGCTATGATAGCTGGAACTTCGACGTCTCGAAAATGGCGCACCCGTAGGCTTTTGATGTCATTACGCACTATTACATCCCATAGCCTTGCTCTGCTTCATTCTCGAACGGCTTGAATACACAGATGGCTGATGACATTCTCGCAAGCGAGCAACGCAAGCGCAATGTAGAATCGCCCCCTTCTTGTAAAAGAAACGAAGACCGAGTCATACATATTCTTCGATCACGAGAATACAACTGATACAGTTCAAGTATGCTGCAATGTCGCGCGGTTGATTTCGTCACCGTCATGGCGCAGAAGCCGAGATCTGTACTGGAGGCAGAGATGTCTTGTTGCCATCATAGTTATTGCTGCACTATAAGACGCATAAGGCAGCTGGAAACGGCAGTTCTCTAAGCTATCGCGATGAGCTGAAGACGATTCTGTATTTCCGTGAGTACTCGCTGTTCTTTTGGCACTGCATTCTGGCATTGCAAGTAGGTTGCAGCGTCCAATCGTTATCGTAGTCGCTCGTGTTGTCCTTTTAAGATTGAGTCTACGCGATGTGATATGCGAGGGATATCGCAATGTCGGTACGTGTCGAAAGTGCGGCGGGTTTCGAACTTGCCAGCTAAGGAAACTGGAGTCAGGGCGCACTTCGATACGTACCCAAAGTGCGGTGGGTTTCCAATTGCCAAGAGGCCGAGCTCGCATACAGGGGCTATGATTTGGCTGAACGGAGCAAAGGCGGCGCATTCCTTTGAGAATACCGGAGTAGGGGATCTTCTACCCGATCGCCGCTCGATCACCCATGCTCCTCGTGCACTTCGTAGTGTGACATCCTCTGTGTTGTGAGATGTGGGTGTGCTCTCGAGCCATTGGGTCGCAAAGGAATCGCATTAGGATCCGGAAGACCCAACAAAGAGATCAAGGGCTTCAGTCCGTAATGGGCAGGCTCGTGGATTGGTGTTTGTCATCTGGGTGCCGAGCTGCACGCTTGGGGAGCGCATAGGTTCGCGGGTCCGTACACTCACGCCCTTTCGCTGAGTCAGCGATGTCCACTGTAAGCGTCCACTGTAAATTCTCTCCCGTACCGCTGCGCTGACCGTTTGCCATTCAACGTTGCGCGCAATGGATTGCAGCCTTCCACCTCAAAGATATTATCAATCACACGAAGAACTACGCGTGGTCATTGACGTATGGTCATTTTCTAGAGGCTATAAGTTTATCGTCCGAAGGTCGACTCTCGATAAAGCTAGTCGATTGATAGTCACATATGCTTGCAATCAGTTCCGTTCTGGCTGCCAATTCTCGATATTAGCGAAGGAAGAATGGTTTGGCCTTTGGCATCTGAAACGCCGCATTGATGCCCGATTTTCTCAGCACAACCACGCGCCGTTAGACCGACCGAAAGATGAATTGGATGGGCCAGTAGTCCAGCCGCCGCAAGACCAGCCAGCAGACTGGCCGTCCCAAGATCGGCCAGCAGCAAATCGACTAGCAAGCCATCCGCCGGACCAGCCAGCAGACCAGCCCCTTTCAAAGAAGTTACCGACATGTAGCAAATGCCATAGAGAGGGACATAGAAGAGGCGCAAAGTGTTGTCCTTTAAAGCATAACAGCCCATAGACAGAGCGACGCAGCGGTACGGGAGAGAATTTACAGTGGAAGCTTACAGTGGACATCGCTGACTCAGCGAAGGGGCGTGAGTGTACGGACCCGCGAACCTATGCGCTCCCGCACGCTTGGGGTTGATGACAAAGCCACATTTGATTCAAATCACGACCTGCTCGGGGAGATTGTAGTACAAGCCAAGCTCTTCCAATTTCCGAAGCTTGCTTGGAGGTAAAGCGTCTCTTTATTGTGTTAGGATTGCGGGCAACCTCATTTTCCGATTATTAAAGTATGTCTGGCGGTGAAGCATACACGAAGGCACTGGATCTCGAGCTTCGGTTTCTCGCCCGCGTAGAGGGCACATAGCGATCACTACGAGCTCTACAGGGGTGGCACCGCCGTGTAAGAAACGCGCCGCACTTCGCGTTCTGCAAAATCGTCTCCAGATGGCAACGGTGCACTTCTAGACACAAAACGGAGGTCGGGATCTAAGGGCCGTGATTGGTGCAAAACAATAATGCGGCGCACTTCTGTCGTGCATGCTCGAGAGTATGTAGTCGGGGAACCCTAGTCTACTGTCATGTCCAGGGTTCCAGACCCACATGCCAGCGCGCTCCCCGATTGGTCGTTCGTAATGCCGGCGACAGTAGAGTGCAGTCATCATTCTGAAACGCGCCGCTGACGGTAAAGTTCAGCGCTCTCCTTTCTGTGTGATGCATCGACAAATGATTGCTTGGTCGCCCGGCAAGCATGAAATTGTGGTCAAGATCAGGAAACCTGTGGCGCCAGGCCGCGGTCAACGTCGGCGACGAATCGAGATCTGACCGGCTAGTCTAGGGTGCAGTTGGCTTCGTGGAGCCTAGCGTAAGCTTGTTTCGCGGCAATGATTTACATTTCTTCCGAAGTGGCTACGACGGCCCGTCTGCCTAAATTCCCGAAAGCTACTTGCGGGAGCCGAAGAGCTCTAGGGAGAACATTGTCAAGACGGAAGCAGCCTTCGCGAACGGATCTTGTTGCATTGGCCCACCGTCAATCGACGCACGGGCGACACGTGGGCCTCGAAGCGGCTGCGTGGGATTGACAGATTGACACTAGAATTTGCAGAAACTTGATTGCGTGTGCCCAAGGCCCCTTTCTTGAGGATTGTCAGCTTTCTAAGCTGGTTTCAAAAACGTGCATTGAAAGGCAGCTAGTCTTGTCATCTGTAAAAGATTGGGCCTCGGTCTCAATTTCGCCGCGGCCCACAAATTGGATTGGGTGCAGTTACCTTCAAGTTCTTCCCTCTTTCTTTGTCTTTCCTCCTTTCCTTTTCTGTTCCCTTCCTGGACGTAGAAATCATTGCGATTAATCTCGAGAGTCATCAACCCACGCATTTAAGACTATTACGCAAGGGTTCGACGTCAATTTGACAAGACATATCGGGGCATTTTGATATAGTGTCCGTCGCGTCTGAGCATAATGCACTACAACGTGTCTGTCAGGCAGTCTGTGCGCATGTCATTTCTCTGCGATGCCAAAGACACTCAGACTCGCTTTTCTCGTTTCAGGGCGTTCATGAGTCCTGAGGTCAAAAGCTTAAGCTCACATCATGATCAGTGCACGCTCGGCAACATCCTCTGCCTTGGGGATAGAATCAAACATGTCGAAACCCCCAGGTGCACATGATCTCCCAAGCCTAGCTGATAGCCCATAATCGCCCCTCGAGGGCGGTACTCGGAGAGTGAGACTGCAATCGGGTGCGAGGGACTGCGGCTAAGAACTATTTATTGCCTCTCTTACATACCGACGAACTTCGACGCGGCTCTTGAGCTTCTCAAATCACGAGTTGAACACACTTAAGTTGCCTCGTCTCTCCATTGTCCCTCACAGTCACGACGGGGTTCCCCTACTTCCGGATATCTTCATCGTCGGACGGGAATCTCAGCCCCTTCCTCCATAATGGCGATTAAAGACACGCATTCATCATACATTCTGCGAACTGCGGACAAACGAGAAAACCTGCCCATAGGGGCCATTTTGGATTACGAAACTCTCCACATCCTTTCATTTCGAAGGTCCCTGGTCCAAGACTACCTGATCGATGCCTGCATAGCTGGATGTGCATCACCGTCCGCCTTCTCCCGGTCCCCAAGTTCAGAGATCGAATCGACCTTAACGGAAATTCTTTTTTCGATAGGGAACCTACTTGGGGAGCATGTCAAGCCTTTTCTCTGGCTGGGGTTACGGTCGGACATTCGGAACCAGCAAAAAAATCCCGAGCCAAGCACAGAAACTCCTTGGCACAGTAGGGTAAAGCTTGAACAGCTTTATTACAGTGTTGCCACACAAACAGCGGTCGGATATTCCAAGGCTCACGACTTGATTATGAAGCAGCCCATGTTGCAGTTGGGTATTGGATACGCTAGTCAAACATGGGGAGAGTCTTTGTCAATGGGACCTTCCCTACAAATACTGGGTCACTATGAGCGCGAATTCGTGGCGATTATGTTTAGCCTGATGACCTTGAAGCTGATCGCCTGTTTTTGCCATTGCTTGGATACAATGAGATGGGTGGTCGAAGTGGAGGAAAACTTGTATATTCGAGCACGTCTATAAGAATTTGAGTACTTTAAAGAAGGCAGTCTGGATGGCAAAGGACGCAGAGGTAACGGTAACAAGCCAGCCCTGACTTCAATTCAAGTAAGACAAGTTTGAGGTTGCAATTTGACTACTCGAAATGAAATCGCCGGTCAACTTAATCAAATTGAACTGAATTGATATACTAGGTATACTTGATATCTAGGGTTGGTTCTTGTGCAGAGATACTAACATGCACCCTACCAACAATTCAGCTACGACTTTGCCTATCAACAAGTCGGCAACGAGGTTGCCTGCTGCCTCGTAGAAAAGGCCATACAAACAGAAACGGCGCCAATGAAGACCAGGGGGCAAAGTCGTAGAAACGGCAGTGAGGCAAGGTCGTAGACCAAACAGCGGGTAGAATCGATGCAATCGCTATCAACAATTTAGCTGCGACTTTGCCTATCCTAACGCCGCAAAGATGTTTATGAAACAGTGTTGAACATCCTTCCGTGTATTTTTTTCTTAAGGGTTATCTTAGGGTTGATCACTTTACTTTCAGCATCGCACTGCCTGGCCAAGACCTGGCACCCCTTCTACTGAGCAAGATCCGCCTTAATTCCGACGAGGAGCTAAAGCGATTTTCCGAAATAATAGAAGTCGTTGCAGCCTTCCTTCCGGCTGCAACCTCATCTCCCTTAAAGCTCGACGATTTTACATCGGCGTTAGTAAACCTCCTTAGCTGCATAGCTAGGGCGGTTAGCCGGCCTATTCGTAAGACTGTATATAGGGCGCTATAGTAGACCGAGGAATGCGCAAGGGCCGCGGCTAACTAACGCGCGTATAGGAGACTTTATCCTCTTAGATTAATAGAGAAATATAACTCGCTAAGCGAGAGGTTTATAATATAGTTCGCCGAGCAAAACGTCTCTACTAGCGCGACTTAATCGGTACCTTTACCGATAGTAATTTTATCTTTAGGGGGGTTTTATAGCTTAAATCTCTAGGACTATTTTAAGCTCTTCCCTTAAGAGTAGATAGCCGAGTATATAAAATATAATAAAAGAAGGCTACTACCTTATAACGGTTTACTTTAGAGCGGCGTATAGAGAGAGACGATATCCTAGATCCGTATATTCCCTTAATTAATAATAAGATAATTCCCCTTTCCGATAAAGTCTCCTTTAGGGAGGTCTATAACGCTACTTTACGCACCGGAAATATATCTCTAGGCGCAGATAATATTACGCTACGAATGCTCCGGACCGTCTAGTACGCTATTAGAGGACTCGTTTACTAGCTATATAATAGCTGCCTTAATATTAGTTACTACCCGAAGCCTTCTCGAGAGGTATAGGTAGTTATAATAGCTAAATTAGGACGTAGAGATCTATCTATACCCCGTGCTTGGCGTCTTATCTCGCTCCTGTCTTGCCTCGGCAAGGGTCTCGAACGGCTGGTTGCACGGCGTCTCGGCGAGATTGAGAAACGGCCGGATAAAGCAATACGCTGGGTCGACGTTTGGCTCGATAGCGTTCTCTCTTTCAATACACACGTCGAGAAGTGGAAAGCTAAGGTGCAAACCGTTGCCTTCCATCTCAAAACACTAACAAATACTCAGCATGGTCCTCTATCGAGCACTATACGGCGAGCTATCTGCACCTACGTCATCCCTAGTTCAATTTACGCGGCGGAAGCGTGGTATCCTGGTTCGACGTGCCCGCGCTGGACAAGTCCTTGCAAGGAGGGATCATCAAGAATTGGCAGGCTCGTCAAGAAGATGAGCAAGGCCCTCTACACGTCTCTTCGGGCCATTCTACCTGTGTGGGAAGACGACGTCGACGAACGTTATGCATAGAGAGCCTAGAATACCGCCCGTGCCTCTGCTGCACCACGGACTATTGTTGTCCATTCCGACGGCTCGCGCCCTAACGAGGGCCATGCCAACATCCCAGGCAACGAACGAGGAGGCTGATCCTCTCGCGAAAGCGGGAGCAACTTCGCCCGACCCTGCGGATAATGCCCCGACGCTAGCGCGCCTGTGAAAATTGGCTCGACACCGGCCAAAAGGTACTTTCACGACATGGCGGCAGGCCTCTGCGCGGAGCAGTACAAAGTTCTAGATCTGACGGCAACGACTATCTTCCCCCCCAGAATTGGCGCTTTCTTGGCCTCTTATACCAGCATTTGCTTGCAGGAAGGACCCACCACCGGGATTTTTCTGACTACCATGAAAGGCTCGATCACCAGGACGCGCGACTGATGTGCTCATGCGGCCGACGTGAAGACACAACGCATGTCTTGAAGCCCATCCCTGTATTTGCTTCAAGTCAAAGATACAAGAGTTTCTGACTTGTCGATACCCCAAGGGCCAAGAATAAAACTCCAGAGGCTCATGTTCATTCGTTCGTTTATAGCTTGCTTTTATCATCCGTGCTTCCTGTTCTTTCTGTTGGAGGACTCCAGCCGGATCTAGAAGGTTCGTTCCCTGGATCCGCCAACTCCATCGCCGTCTATATAGATTCGGATCATCATCCCATATGTAGCTGTATAGGCAAGCCGCAGGCATCCATAGATCGTTGTCTCATCCTTTCCAGTCCGCAGGTGCGGACAACACCTCCTGATAGCTTGACGTGATTGTGCTGCGCAATAGGCGTAAATATGTCGCCAGCTCGTTGCCGTAAGCCTCGTAAAAATCTCTCACAATACGTTGCCGCCACTCGCGCTGTGAGGTTATTCGTGGCCGGCTTGGTTGGCCCTAAAGCTGTAATAAGTAGCTGTTGACTAGAGCAGTCTCAAGCACAAAGGACCACGCAATTGCCCGCTACTTAATTTTTATAAATACGGTAGTCTAGTCCCTCCCCTGCTCTTAGTTGATCACCACTATCAACAGCACCCATCTCATCGTTATATACCGCTGAAATAGACGGCAGAGATAACTCATTTACCGGCTCATCACCAAATTTATGCTGTATTGGGCGTGCGCGAGGTATTGTCGTTGTCGGCCGCCGGCGTATACGCCGTTCGAGCTCCTTGCCGGAATAGTCTATTGAGAGGAAAAGCACAAGAGCATTGTCCTTCCACGCGAATTGGTTGACTTAAGGGTTGAATTCACAGTTGATGCGGGCTGTGCATGTAGCCCCGAATCCTAGCTGACGAAGAGCTTTGAGTAGGTTTGGTGAGGGGATAAGGTTATTAAAGAAGACGTAATTTGTCTGTTCTGGTAATAACTTAAATAGAGCAACGACGCTTTGAGTCGGGTTGAGTGAAATGCCGCTCTTTTCTTTGCCTACAGCTCTCTTTCTTTTCTTCCCAGCAGCTGAACCGAGGGCATTTGAAGGTTGGTGCCAAAGCCACCGAATGAAATAGCCCGCTTGGGCTATAATCCACACTTTGAAGCTGTAGACGTAGGCTTGTTAGGAATAGTGACTGTCTGCTTTGACCTTCCTGTATAGCCGACGATGCACTCATCTATAGCCAAACAAGTGCCTAGGTGACAGAGGGCAAGAGACGCTTGTTGTATGTGCTCAGCTCACTCATTGACCTGTGCATAGTGTGTTGGGAGTCCATACGAAATGCTCGTTAAGTCACTTTTTCGAAAATGTCGTTGGAGGAGGAAAACCCCGGTTAAATGACATATACTGAAGCATCGGGTGAATGTGGATCATTGAATTAACCGTAGAAGTCCTCCAATGGTCTTGTGTCACACATAGCAAAGAGCTCCCATCAGTTCGTGAGGTGGAGTTCTCGCATCGGACGAATCTGATACGGCTACATGGCTCACCCCTTGGAGGCCTCTCTCTTCCATACACACAGCCATAAGAGCAGCAGGTTACTTCCACTAGAATAGGGAATACAAGAACGTCTAGTCCTCTGAGTCTGCACCCAATTTTGCATCACCGTGGCTATGCAGTGAAACGTGTTGACATAAACTTGGACATTAGTCCTTCGACAGGTGATGACGTCGCATGGGGCGTGGCCCTGAGGTGGTTGGACACATGTGTTGGTCATCATCATCGATGTAACGAGAGGTCGCAACCTGCCTTTGTCCCTTCTCGCCTGGTTCACCTTGATTCGGCTCCCGGACATGAGCCCACTTTTCAGGTCGTCGAAGCGGCCAAGGTGCAAGCCGGCACCCGCTACATGACGCTGAATCACTGCTTCGCCGCCGACGATGACTTGAGGCTGACCGAAAGGACGCGGACGCAGCTATCTGCGCCTCAGCCCCTTTCAGTGCTGCCTCTGACCCTTCGCCACGTCCTCAACGTCGTCTCCCGGCTGGGTCTCAGCCACCTCTGGTTCGACCGGCTCTGCATTGTCCAAGACAGCGTGTCCGATCAGCAGTCCGAGGCTGGCAAGGCGCACGACGTCTATCGCAACGCCTTTCTGGGCATTGCCGCTTCGGCGAGCGCCTCGTCCTCCTCGGGACTCTTTCACCACCGCGAGCGTGCCCTCGTCGCGCCCACTGTAGTGGACTTTCCCCTTGACGCTAATGGAACCACCGTCCCACACATGTCCTCACTCGAGGGCTCGCGTGGCTGGCGTCGGGCCTTCAGCGACGATCCGCTGCCTAGGTGCGCCGAGGCAATTCAGGGACGTCTGCTCGCGCCGCGGGTCTTGCATTTTGGGCGCCTCATGATCTTTTGGGAGTGTCACGAAGCCAGTTGCGCCGAAATTCATCCGCACGGCGTCCCTAACACTCCTAGCAGCCGAGACATAGGTCAGGGTCTTAAGCCGTGGAAGACGCTCCTGGATGCTCCCGCTTCTGGGAAGTATGATGACCCTGTCTCGCGGATTTTTAGCGCTTGGTTCTCCCTTCTGAACGTCTTCACCGTCTCGACACCGAAGGCGCCCGAAAAGAAGCTCGCTGGACTCGTTTGTATTGCTGAAGAAATGCAGCGTCTCCTGCGGGAACAGGGCTTTCACGAGACGACCTACCTGGCGGGAATGTGGAAGGCGATGCTGCCGGGGGGTTTGGTGTGGAACGTGCGTCAGTCCAGCTCGCGGCCGTCGGCATACTGCGCGCCGAGCTGGACCTGGGCTGCCGTGGATGGGCCGGTCAATTTTCACAATTGCACTCCCGACGAGGCCGGCAAAGGACAGTTGTGCGAGCTCGTGGAGGCCTTCGCGACGGCGAACAGCATCTGCCAGACCGGCCAGTTTACCGGAGGAAGCATCGTGCTCAAGGGCAAGCTGGCCTTGCCTTGGGGAAGCTTCACCGTCACCAGGGTGGACGGGTTCTCATCAAAGCCTTGCTCGACGTCGACGGCGGCAGGAACTTGATTGCATCTGAGTCTGCAGCAACTCCCGAAAACACCGTCGAATGGACTGTATTATTTGACACGAAGGAGGATGTGCGGGGCGAGGTTCTGTGCTTGCCGATTCAGTCTCGGACCATGGAGGATATTGGATGCCATGTCCATGGGCTGGCCCTGACGCGGCTGGAGGATGGCCGCTATATGCGACTTGGCAAGTGGGGAATCTTGTTGAACACTGAAGAGGAGGCCCATGGCCTGTTCAGAAGTCTGCCTGAGGGGGAAGTTGAGATTATCTGATGAGTTAGCGGTTGATGGGGGCTGCTCTGGCCGACGCATGTACGCTTACTCTCCCGCAAGGCATCAAAATGCAATGAACATAAATCGCTGCACGGGCCGCTTGTCGACGGCCGGGCCAGGCTCTGATGAAATATGTCTCACGATACGCGGAATCATGCGTTGATTAGCTGCATGCGCGCCCATGGGACATGACCATAAGCGGTCATAAAACGAGGGCCGCACGACACGGAAAACGACGACGGAGCCCGGTCCACGATGCTGCCCCCGGCGTCGGTAGCCACACAAATAGGCACTAGACCTGCGCATAACGCGGAAGCGGGCCCTGACGAAGATCCACCCGGGTAGTAGGCGCTATTGAGGTAGTTCGTTGGCGTGCCCTGCGATATATTCAAGCCGCTCATGTCGGACCCTAGTTCGTGCATCCGGAGCTTGCCGACGATGATAGCCCCGGCTTTCTGCAAGTTCTCGACTAGTCTCGCGGACTTCAGTCTGGGCCGAAAAAAAGGGTGCCCTGTTCTGAAACGCAGACCAAAGTGCGACACGTAACCTTTGACGTCTAACTTATATCATCCTTGACGCCGATCGGCACGCCGTCAAATACGCCCAGTGGATTGCCTGCCGCCCAGCGAGCTGTCGATTGCTGAGCAGCCTCTATCGCCAAGTGCTCAGCGCCGTGCGCACCAGCCCAAGCATCAGCGAACGGCATCTGCCTTGTCAGAGCTAGCACTGCATCTACCACCTCCGATGGTGTCGTCCTGCCGGATGCATACGCTGCGTGGTAATCACTCGCTGACCAGTATCGAGCCTTTATCTCGGCATCATTTGGTTCAGATGTTCCCGTCTCAAGTTCGAATGTCGGTCTGGTCCATACAACCGAGGAAACAATGGGTCGAAAGGTGTACGGTATATTGTCGAGTACGAAATTCTCGAAATAGTCGTAACCCGCTTTTGCCCAGAGGTAACGCTGCAAGGACCTCGACCTTGTAACAGCTTCACTGGCCACCAACAGGGCCACGCCCTTCAAGGTAGGCCTACTTCCTTGCCTAAGCTCATGAGTAGTGGTAGGGCTTTCCACAGGGATTGGGTAGCAAAGCGGCGTGGAGGTCATGGCAAATGCAAATGAGTAGGCAGGAGGGCGTCTTGTTCGACTTCGAAACCCATGGACGAATATTTGTCTGTGATGGATGCCATCGCATAATATATAGATTTATTTCTACCGGAACGTAATATTCATGTTGCAATAACTGAAGGACTGAAAAACGCAAACCCCCACTCGCGATAAATGGGGCGTGGCACGGGTAGGTTCGCACGTGGGACGCACTGATCCAAGCGCTCACGCCAATTTTTGCATACCTTCCAAACCGGAACGGTGGGGCGTGAGTCCAAGGCGCTTACGTTCAATTTCTTTGACCGACCACTAGAGGATCGTCGGTTCTACGGCTTTAAGCCTTTTCCGCGCTAGCGCGCGTGCTTCTTACTAATAGCGATAGCGATATACCGCTAGTCCTAAAAAGTAATCCTATAGCCTATATAATGCTAGGTCTAACCGTAAAACGGCGCCCGATATTCTAGGGGTATCTTAAGGGCCGTTCTCGTTATATTATATAAAATCGCTCGATAACCTTATTTCTATTACGACTAATACGCGGGCTATATAATAGGCCGACCTTAGGTCGCTATCGTTAGGCGTAGGTTCGGATTATTAGTCGGAACGATAAACTAATTATAGGTAGCTTATTAGGAGTATTAGTAATCTAAGTAAGCCTTAGGGATAGCTTATTACCTTATAATATAGCTTACGAAGTAATCTAAGGTAATCCGTTAAGGATTACTATATAGGACCGTAATCTAAGGACGGAACCCTCCTATATATAAAGACGCTTTAGATTATACTCCTTAGGATTAGATAGCTCGATAGCTTTTAATATAATTATTATCTTAACTATTCTAATTATTTAATTACGACTTATAGTCTATTACTAATATAATATTATTTATTACTTAGGCTATACCTTATTCTATCTATTAATATAAACCCTTATCTAGTTTATCCCTTAGGAATATATCTAGCTATTATATATTAAAAGCTCTTATTTAATAATAATACCGTATTACCTTAAGTAATATCGTATTATTATTATAATACCTATTTAACGTACCGAAGGATTAATAGCTAATAGACCGGCGATATCCGCTTTAGAACTTACCTAATAAGTTATTACCTTTCGATAATAGGTTAAATAACTCTAAGGACTACTCTAATAGTAAAATAATAATAAGTCTAAGGATCTTAGAGAAATTATTAAACCTAAATAGCTAGGATTATTCGATAGTTTATATAGAATACTTCGAAACTTTATTACTTAACTTAAAGCTTACTATAAGTTCTTCTTAATTTAATTCGATAATACTTATAAATAGGTATTTTATATTAAAGGATACCTTATAGGTACCGCTTTTATTTAATTTAGACTTATTATATAGGACTATTTAGATTATAGCGAGAATATTAAGGATAATAAGATTAATATTATCTTTAGTATATTTTAAGGATTTAAAAACGCTATTATAAAGGTATTTAGAATAACCGATAAGGAATATAAGGCCGAATAGAAACTCTATAGACTTTAATAAAAGGGATTAATATCTAAATATATAGCTAAATTCTAATAAATTACTTTTAAGTTAGGATAGGATAATAATCCTATAATATCTAGGTTCTATAAAGGATTTAAGGAAGAAGTTAAAAATAAACTCTATAAGGAAGACCGATTAAAAAACTTATCGGACTATATTGCTATAGCCGTATAGATTAACGATAGATAGTATATATAATACTTTAAAAGGAAGTAAAGAAAAAGATACTTTAATCCTTCCTTTAGTAACTTTAATAAATATTAGGCTAATATTTAATACCGATATAAGGAACCTATTATATAGGCTTATACGATAAATTTAGGACGAATAGATCTTAATACTATATAAAAGGGGAAAAGAAAATACTATAACTATAGAAAGTTTAGATACTTTTCTAAAAAGTATAAGTAATTATAGAAAAATAGGGATTAGAAATTAGCCCTTAAAGGTAAGAAAATATTAAATATTATTAATAAATAGGAAATTAAGATTAAAGAGGAACTACCTTATAGAATATTTAGCTAGATAGTATATTATAACGATAAATACCTAATCTACCTTAGTAATAAATAAGGAAGTAGATAATTCCTTAAAGTATTAAAAAAGAAGACTCTTATAATAACCTCGCGATAAGAAATTACTAAAGGATTAATATATTTTAACGAAATACTATAGATACCTTAATACCGATAATATAATAAGGAACTAAAGGATAATAATATTCCCGTTAGTTTATAGCTTAAATAATAAAATATCGATAATATAAGCTTTAAAGAATCGATACTAAAACTTATAGAATATATTAGCTAAACTATAACTTTATTAAATTAAATATAAGACGTTATAAGTTATAATAAGGATCTATATTAAATAGATATTAACTCTATACTTAATATTAGAACTTAATTAGAAACTAAACCGCTTATAGGAGTTTAATAGATTACGCTAATTCGATACTAATTAATACCTAATAGAAGCGATTATACTATAGCTATTACCGCTATCGATATACTTAGCGCCCTATAAAACGAATTATACCTATTAATAGACTTTAGAGATTATAAAACTATACTACTAACTTATAAACTTTATTTCCTACTCTCTTAGATCTTATATATCTATATAGATTATATAATATATATTAAAGATAAGGTTAGATATAATATATTTTTAATACGATTTAATAGATATATTATTATAAACCTATATTAAAATAATAAACTTTAATACTAATATATATAATAACGAATTATAACGGATAAAGTTATAATCTTAGAATTAGATTTTATAATACTACTCGAATACTAAAACCGCGATTATTTATTTATACGATATATATTAAACTTTTATATAATTTATATAATTAGTAAAGTAGATAATTAATACGACCGAATTAGATATAATAATAATATAAACTATAAATATAATACGCTCGATAAATACGATATAATCGATTACCGCGCTTATATATTTATTAAAGTATCTTAATAGAAATAATAAGCGATATAAGTATTAGTAAACTATTAATAACGATAATCCGAATTATAACGAAAAGTAAGAAATAGAAGAATTACTAAATATTACTATACGAAATATATAGTAGAAAATAAATAATAATTTATAATATAGTATAAATAAGACGGTAAGTATAACGCTAAATACGCTATTAACTATAACGTAACGCTATATAAGATATATTAAGCCGAGAAATAGAATATTTATAACTAGCTATAAGATATATATATCTTATAAAGAAAAATATAATTAAATAATTACTATAAGAAAGAAATCTACCGATAATAAGTATTAGAAGAATATAATATCGATACCGATAGTAATAATTATAGAAGATATAATAATAATAAAACGGATTAAATAAAAAATAAGGTATACTATCTATAAAAGGGCTATAGATTAATATAATAATAAGAAAGATTCTAATAACCCTATATATAACTATAGTAAGTTATAATAATAAATTAATATTAAACGTTTAGATCGCGGGATATCGCGTTATAGCGCTTTTAGATAGTAGCGCGATAGGTAATTATATTTTACCTTAAGTTATTAATTATTATTAATTCCTATAGATATATAAAACCGACCCTTATAAACTCTATTATATCGAAAAAGGAGCCTTTAGTTATAATAATAGAATTATTAATATAGAGACTAATTATCTTAATATTACGATTTAAGGATATAATAATTAAATTACCTTCGATATAATAGATATAGCGGAATATAACCTTATATTAAGGTACTTATAGCT